>MVJL01000369.1:0-71091 GCA_002156465.1 Macrocentrus cingulum | reverse complement strand
GGGGGGGGGGGGGGGGGGGTATGTTTGACAACTCAAATGTGGATAAATTGGGCAAGACAAAGTTCGTTTTTTTTTTGGAAATTTTTTTTTTTTTTAAGTTGTCAGTTATTTCTCCAATGTTTATACTGTCGTAATCTACTCTTGTTACGTCGATATCTTATCACAAGCTTGTCCTCTCCGTCCTTATCGAGTTCCTGAATTCCTGCAACAGAAAAATAAGTGTTATGTGATTATATTAAAAATATATGACGATGATGATGGCGGTGATGATGAGTGCATCAGAAAGTGCAGCTATATTTTCCAGGGAAAATATCGCTGCACTTGTTTTTTTTTTGTATTTATGACAAATTTGTCAGTAGCTCACGTTGGCTGTGTGTCATTAATTGAATTTATGAGTAATCCACAAGCGTGTAGACAGTCTGAAAAAAGTGTAACCAACCGAGCAGTGACAAAATATATATTTATCGTCGTTCCAACGAGTCGAGACAATTTCCAATACTCACTGTCATATAACAAATAGGTTTTTCAGTTTTTTTACTGCAAATTTTTCATCGATCTCATGCTACTTTGAATGGCCTCATACACACATAACACACGTTTATAAATATATTTTCTTTAAAAAAGATAAATTCCAGTCTGTCGTGATGATAGAAAAAAAAATTTCTACACTTAGTCTTGAAAAAATCCAAATTTTCATTTTATTATTATCATTTGATTGTTGTTCAAGTATTTTTTTATCACGCAATTGTTTTTTTCTATCATAGAAAAAAAATTAAATACAATTAATGGTAATCAAAATTTTTTTTCATTAAAAACCGGATAAATTTGGAAATTTTTTGAAAATTAAATTGAATTATTTCAATCTAAAGTATATACGATAAACTAACGTGAAATTAATTGCACTCAACAGAATTTTTGGTTATAATGTTTTTCGATGTAAAAATACTACAATATTTTTTTTCAAGCTCTTTATCAGTACATGCACGAATTTAAAAAATATGTCAAGTAAAAAAAATATAAGAGTTTGACAGTGACAATTTTTTTAAAAGCATGAAATATTCCGGAAATTAATTTAACATAATTTAAACATTTTTCCTTTTGAAATTAAAATAGTAAAATAGAATGCTTAACCGCGTACATCCTTCTGAATTACTAACCACGATCTAACTCGACCATCAATCTCCATTGTTACAATCCCTATACGCGGCGACCACACAGCGGCCAAACAAAATAGAAGATAACTAATAATAAGATACAAATTAATGCAAGAGAAAAAAAGAAGTAAAAAAATGCGCAAGCGCGCGTGTGTGTGCTTGCGTGCATTATTAGCGGGGAAAGTGATGTACTCTGCACGCTGGCTATATTGATATATACATATAGAGGGGTGGTGAATCTGGTCCAAGGGAAAAGAAGGGGATGGCCACGTGGCGCCGTGGCGCGTCGTAGCGGCGCCAACAGGGTTCCGCACCCCTCACAGCTCCACAGTCTATATACCATCCCTGTCTGATTCTCTATTTTCTCCGATATGACCTATGATTACTGGTAAAAATTACATTTCACGGAAGTTGGTGAAAAATTGTGGGAGAAAATTTTTATTGAATTGATAAAGACATTAGGGACAAGGGTATATAATGCTAAAATACTTGAGAAAAAGCACAATACGATATTTGAAGCGCGATCGACAGTGAAATAAAGGCGAAAAGGCCGCTGGATATGCGAGATAAAAGTGGAATACGCGGCGCGCGCGGGAAAGAATAAAAACGGATGAGCTGGCTCGCCATCGTTGCCGAGTTTTCGTAGTCTCGGGCCATCTTTATGGTTACGTCAGCATGTTTCAGTTTGCCCGAGTCTAAAAGTTTTGCACTGGCGACAAGATATTTCAAGTGGTCGCTCACAGTCTCGATCGTCTCTGCGTTGAAATATTGGACGGGCGGTCTTTCTTGCAGCCGCATATTCTTCCACTTGGCTTATTCCCTTTCCACTCTCTCTCTCTCATCTCGTGTGCCCTTCCGAGCGCCCCCAACTTTCCGCCCGCCACCCTAGTCGCGCGCGCGATTTTCTTATTATTTTATTTTTTTTTTTTTTTAAACTTATACTCTACCAATATAGCTGCTTTTCAATTTTATCTAGGTATATATATTCAAGCTATTGCATAGCTCTACATATCTGTAAAGAATTGCAAGACCACTCGGCCGCAAAAACTTTACAAGTTATGGTTTGCCCCAGTACTCCCCCGACACACACCTCAATCTCGCGGTAACTACCCATGGATGAGTTATAAGACGTATCTCACGGACATAATAATCCATCGTTGTTCTTCGCCTGGAAAACAACTTGACTTTTAGAATTATTTAGTGCCTGGCGAATTATTAAGTTCATAGGGCTGTTAAAAAAAGTTTTTTAGACGAAATTTTGATTTTATAGTTTATTTGATCATTTATGAGATGTTTAATATGAAAATTTTGATTGAAATAAACATTTTTTTTCTTCATAATTCGCGTCGTCATAATATCAAAATGGCCTACAAACGAATTGTTACGTCTAATTTTGTCCTTTTTTAGTTGAACCAATTTCAGCATTGAGCGTTATAATGTTTAATCGAGGAAAAAAATTTCATTTTTCGTTTTTTGACGATAACTTGATAAATATGTGAAATAGCGGAGAATGTTATTGAAACTAATTGATTGGCAATTTGATTCTCAACAAAAAATGTAGAATAAAATTTTTTGTTATCTCGCTTTGTTTTTGAGATATTTTAAAAATAAAAATTTTCAAAAATTGGTTATATCTAAAAAATTAATAGAGATACAAAAAAATTTATTTATTGTTTTTTGTAGGAAAGTTTATCCCCGATCATTTAACTCTAATAACATTTTTTGGTATCTTGCATATTTATCGAGTTATTGTAAAAAAATTTTAAAAAAGCACGAAAGTCGCGAAATTTACAAGAGGTACCCCTTACGAAATTTGAAGAAAAATAATTTTTTTTTTAAATCTCAACCAAACGTTCAAAAACTTATTTTTGATAAGAATAATACTTATTTTAAATTATATTGGAATATTGGAAAAACAACTTGAGTTTTAAAATTACGTGTCAGCTTCATAGAACAGAAATAAAAAAAAAAAACTAAAAAATAAAATGTTCGGCGTATTTATGATTTCAATTTACGATAACAATTTATTATCTTATTCAAAAAAATGAAAATTTATCGACTGAAATAAAAATTTTTTCCATATATTATGTATGTTCCACATTTTTTAAAATATGTATACATAAAAAAAAATTTTTATCCAATTCTATTTCCTCGTTTTCGCGGTTATTTTTATCCATGACTATTGTATTTTCAGAAGGTCACGCGTTCTGATAGACAGCCTTGTACATGGGCGTTGATATTAGACTCAAAACTAATGACAAATTGCTGCATAATACATAGTCTTAAAAACGAAGATCGTACAAACGTGTGTCGTAAAACGATAAAAAACTCGTTTGTAACTCAATGCTATTGTACTTTATCAGTGGTATTTATTTTTGTTTCTCATATGACGATAGTATCTGTATTTTTTTGTTAACTGCCTCAAAGATATTTCGATAAAATAACTTGGTTTTTTTCTTTTACGCAGAACAATACGAAAACTACGCGTGATTTTTAATAAAAAAATATTTTTAGAATCTGTTTTAATCCTATACATAGGTAAAAATCAATTTTTTTTCTTTCACCTGGTGTGTCTTTCGATATATGTAATGATATTATTTAAAATATTCCAATGACAGATACAAGCACTAAATGTATCGTAAAAACTATTTTAATAAGTAAATAAATAAATATAATTCTCAACAATTTTTACAACCCAAACACGTGTTAATTTTGTTTTGACTTTTAAAAATATCAATTCAAAAAAATAAAAAAATGTGCCAGACATGAAGAGAAAAAAATTTTTTTTTTCTACTATACCGCGAGACAAAAGCAATAAAAGATTATTGATAGACTCACTGTCTAAAATTATTTTCTGTCTTATAGTCTGGGGTCAAATTATCATTAGTCACCTTGCCAATATGACATCATCCCTCAAAAAAATTATTGACTCATTATTAATGACCTTTCGTATGTCAATAAATTTTATCTTTTAGAAAATTTTTTTTTCACACCACAATATATATTGTGATTTAAATATAACTAGACGTAAAAAATCAATTATGATAAAGATTGTAGGTGAAAATTGGCAGAAAATAAGCGAATAAAGCTATAGCGAAATCAATTAAATAATTACTCGCGTTGGATAAAAGCCACCTACGAAATTTATGACTGTTCGCAAATCAGTCGCAGACACTAGGTACGTCTTAATATAAAGTGAATTACCAGCTAAGTTTGGTCCTGTAGCCATCAGCAGCTCTAACTTACGTTTAATCCAATTTGTTTAATCATCCCCCCCCCCTAACTTTCATACTGTTCTCTCTCCAATAAGCAAAATTTGGGCAACATCGCATGCTGCAATCTTTTTTATCCAGCTAATATCTGGAAAATCACTGGGTTTATTGGATGTTTTTTAAGGACCGTTTTTGTAGAGAGAAAAATTTTCTATAAAAAAGATATCAAGTGAAAATTTCTCAACTTTTTTCATTATCGAGATATTTATAATAAAAACTCGACCTTTATTCATAAAACTGCATAAAAAAATGAAAGGTTCATAATTTCTACGACTTGAAATATAACTTTTGACCCAATTGCCGTAGTTTGTAAATTTAAATTCCAAGTATAATTAACAAATAAGGTCACTTATTTTTTAGATTCACAAACCTTAAAATATCCATAAAATTATCTAGAACAATCGTAAAATAAAATTTTTTAAATCTAGTTTAAATATTTTTATATAAAATTCGTAACCCCGAACGATACCCTAATTATAGAATAAAAAACATTAAAATCAAATAAAAATTATAATATTATTTTAATTTTATACCAAGTCAAGTGATAAATTCAAAAAATGAGATCTCGACGACATGATTTTTTCATCTACATCAGGATTAAATTTAATATCATGCCTGGTGATTAAAAAATATTATAAAATATAATTTTGGTCTAGTGGCTTTTTAATAATATTATAATACATGATTGCACCCTCATGTCAATTGCTAATATTCTAGTCTAATATCATGTTTAAAGTCGGCTACTATATATTCACACAGAAGCGTACGTATGTAAAGATATATATGCATATATTTCGGGAAAGGGTGAAAAAAATGATGGTGTGAGAAATATGATAATCGCAGATATAAATATATAAATAATCCATATGTCAATTGACAATTTAAAGAGTCTTGAATTCATCAGGTTTCCGGGTGCCAGAATGTCTAGCCACTCTAGAAAATCCGGCAGAGTACCTCTCATTCTCCCTTTACAACGGAAAGAAAACATAAATTCTCTATTCAAGTAACATTTATAAATCGTTCGTGTAGGCGTCCATAATTTTCGCTTTATACCAAGGTTTATAAACGCGCCAAACTCGAAAAAGTCTCGTTGATTTAATTGACAAGTCTGCAAAAAAAAAAAAAAAATGCCAACAAAATTCTCCATCAAAATGTACAAGAGAAAAAACGATATGAACGAATTAAAAATATGGTCACAGAAAGAAATGCCCAACTTTTCTATATCTCACGCCAGAGAGAAGCGCATTCGACCCAGATAAATTCAATCGAGTACTGTACAACAGGATAAATTTCCACCTACAACCCAGACCAGACTTTCCGATAAAATATATCTCAAGCGACTCGCGTCGTTCCTGTCGTCTAGTTGCACCAGACATCGGGCGCCAACTCCAAATCAGCGTTTGGGGGGAGAGGATATAAAAAAAAATCTCTCAATTTGCGATAAGCGAAGAATCCATCCATGCCGAGGTCTCTATCTGCATTAAACGTAGCTTTGAACGCAGTAAAACACCAATGCCCATTCATCGACTATGTGCTTTTACCAGTAATATCTCAAAAACTATGCAAAATATCGAATTATTATACAGAATATTTTTTACACAGAATTTTGTCAGCTACAAAAAAGATCTGATGTAAAAATTATGTAACTCTAATAATTTACGAGATATTTTAGAAAGTACAAGATGTGCTTTATGCTCGGTTAAAAATACAATATTCATTCGTGAACTTTTACCACTAATATCTCAAAAATTATACAAAATATCGAATTATTATACAGTATATTTTTTACACAGAATTTCATCAGCTATAAAAAAGATCTGATGTAAAAATCATGTAACCCTAATAATTTACGAGATATTTCAGAAAATCATAAGGATCTATTTCGGGTTTGCGTTTTTCCTCGTTCTCTTGTGTCGTCAATCGCTCAAATTAAATGATATGTTTCGATGTTTAGTGATTTATTGCACGATACTGTATATAATTAGATACAAATAGCGCAGCTGTGAGAATTTATGAGAATGGGAAGTGAAGGAGGAAGAAGTGAGGAAAGAATCGACGAATAAATGTGAGTATGTAGCCAACAGTCGTTGACTTTTTGGCTCATTCGCGGTGTAGCTTGTTGCGTTTCCATTCATTTCACATTTATTCCAAGCAAGACGATGAAAATACAATGGCCAATGGCGTATTGAATATGTAATAAGCCACAAGAACTATCAGTGCCATGGATTTCTATCAAAACACTTGATCTGCATTGATAGAGAAAAGAAGAAGAAAAACCCAAGAAAACTCGCGCGGCTAGAGACCCTTTATTGAAACAACTGGCAAACGTGTTGGTTTTTTCCACAATAAATAGCCAGATGAAGCAACAAGTTGCCTAAGACATACACAACTATACACCTCAAGACAATCTGTATTTATATATTTTTTTATTTATCTCAACGCGATTTTAATTGTAAATATTCTTCGTATGATGATAAATTCGCAGGTAAAATTGAGTGAAAAATCACGTGGATAGGATATATTAATATTAATAAATTCCGAGCTGACACGACGCTGAAGATGTGACAAATGAAATTTGCCGGCAATTTTCCTCACGGGACGACAACTTATCAAGCGAATCTATTAGAATAATTTTTATGAATGCAATTTTAAATTCTCTATTAAATTAACTTACCTAACTGTCACAATGTCAGGCATTTTATTAAGTTGGCCAAGAACTTGAACTTTTATTTTTTTTTTATTCTCCCGCCAAGTTATTAGTTTTGAACATTAACAGTTTGAGGGGGATTTATAATATGCAAAGGTTATGTATGTATATATATGTGAAAATTATAAATGGTATAATTGGATATAATGTAAGGCAATTAATCTAGTTGAACTGTAAGAAATGAAAATTGAGAGAGACAGAAGATCTTGGAAAGTGTCTGCAAGTCGCTGATGGCCATTCAGACATTTTGGCTGGCGCCAACGCGCTACCTTAATAATATTAGTAACCTCGACTGGTTACTCGTCGATCTCATTCCCCAAAAGCGTCGTAAGAATTATAAAGTTGCACGAGAGAAGCGAGTAGCGCACTCTTGCTCCCTTTCCGGCGTAACCCGGCAACCGTTTTCTCAATACGCCCCATCACTTTACCCTCTAACTCTTTCACCCCTCTGCCGTCGCACACACTTTTCACATTCGTGTATTTCTTCTCTTTTCTTTTTAAAACTAGAAAAAGTTATCTCAAGCACTTGTGTGTGCAACTTGGTCGATAATCTTTTTTTTCATAAATTTATTTTTAAATGTCACATTTATTTATTGCGACAAAATCGTTTAGAAAAATTTTACCACAATGAATATATTAAATAATAATATTTAAATGAATTTATTGATTAGTTGATTTAAAAATTTACTGTAAAATTGATACAGGCCATTACAAGCACATTTCATCTTGAATTGAAAAAAAAAAAAAAACATAACATTGAAATTTATCTTTTTACGTTTCTTTTGGTTAGTTAGTTAGTTTTTTTTTTTAATTACATCAATAAAATAACGAACTTTGGACGAATATACGTGGCAATAACAGACAATATCCAACTAATCTCGCAGAAAACCCGAACTAATGCTCTTGAAGATTTTTTTCCTTTCGCCGACACTCTTCGCAGTATGTACATGACAGGGACCAGTCGACAATTATTCACACTTTCGGGCCTTGAACTCTTATTGTTGGAAAGTTGTTATCCTCTGGCCAAACGACAGAGCTGGACATTATTTACATTGCAATGTGAATTTTGACCACGGAAAACGAAGAAAATACCCTGCTCGCACGTTTAGAACATTGGCAGCAAGTTTGAGTGATGTTCTATTATTAGTTTTAACCCAAACGCGGCATCTTTCTACATAAGTGCCATTTTTACACGAAACCCTGCAATGCCGTCGAGAAATAGAAAGTAAAATTTACCCCTCCTTCAAGAAAAAAAATTAATTATTTCTGCAAACTAAAATTTAAAATTACCCATCATGAAACTCATAAAGTATTATCACTTTTAATATAAGAAAAAAAAAAAATACTAAAACAATTATTATCCGATAACTCGCTGATAAAAATTTAAAACTTCTTCAAGTATTGACGATTAATAAAAAAAAAGAGACAAAATGTCGATAAAATTCCAAAGTACAAAAAGTAAATAATAAATAAAAACACGTGTTATCTCATAAAATAAAAATTACCCGATAAATAATATATTTTGTGTATAAAACAAAAAAAAAAACGTATTGCCTGAAAATTAATTCTTTTTACTTGCTAATATATTGATAAGGATTCAAGTTACAAAAATTTTATTAAGAACCTTTTTTATAGGTAATAAAATTCTCTACAAAAAAGATTTCATGAGAAAAATTTATATCTTTAGTAGCTTGAAAGATATTCTTGATTTCAAACAGCAAAATAATTTTTCCCATACGACCGTTTGGTTTTAGAGACGCAATATATTGCATTTAAAAATATAAATATTATGTGCAGTACTGACTTACCAGAATTTGGGTATTTGAGCAGACAGTAAAAAGGTTGTCGTCGTGGCCGATGATGAGACATTGGGGCAGACTGATAGACCGAGGGGTGGTTGAATGTTGAAATTGCACTCGAATGCTAGTGAACCCACGAGGGATTTAGGACAGAGGGTGTTGTAGGATTGGTGCTTACGTAAATATCAGTAGGCGCATTTCCGGATATCGAAGTAACCGGATTGTTGGATGTGATGGCATTACCTTGGGTAATGTCGGTGTTGTTAACGTGAATTGACGTGGAATCTATGAGGCCATGTTGAAAATTAAAGTCCAATGTGCCATCCATTGAGAGCTCGTGTTTGATAACCTGTTATTAAGACACAATTTATGAATATAAAATATTGATTGATTTATTAATTTATTAAGCGATGGAAAATGTGTCGGCATTTACCTCATCGACATTGCAGTCGAAACCGCCTTGCAATCCCTCAATACTTATGTTGAGATCGTCCAGCAGATTGCTATTTAGAGCGCCCATTAGCTGACCCATCATCGTACACGCCGCACTTGGAACCGACGGAGGTGTCTGCGGTGGACTAGAGCTCCTTCCGATAGTCTGCGGCGACCTCTGCTTAATTTTTTGCTGTTGCACGGGTTTTTTTGGTTGTTGCGACGATTGGTGCACTCCATTCAGTGGCGAAGAGCTCGAATCACTTTGTTGGTAGGTTGGAGACAAGTCCGCAACTGAATTTGAGTTCTATTAAAATAAAAACAAATGTGAAAAATTATAAAAATCTAAGATTTGGAAGATAAAAAATTAATTTTTCATATTTTCCGCCTGGAAATGACTTAAATAGTGTTAAAAGTATATCATCAATTTACAAAATTTTTCGATAAAACGATCAGTTTATCTGCAACCAAATTAAGATGAAATAAGACTTCTTTTTTTCGAAATATCTCGTAAACTACCAGAGGTTCGAAATTTTTGTATAGGACCTTTTTGGTAGAGAAATTTTTGGGCTACAAAAAAAATTCAGTGTAAAAAGTCCTTAAATTTAACGGATATTGAGATATTTGCAAAATTGATACTGACCATTGAACAACTGCACGGATGTAAATGAATGGAACATCTTTGTTGGCTAGCTGCTCGACAGGTAGAATGAGCATAGGAGGGCGTAGGATTACGCATAGAATTAATCTGGTATTGTGCTTCGAAATACGATGGTGGCTGTACTGTTGGCTGCTGATGATTCGGCGGCGGCGGTGGCGGCGATTGATACTGCATCTGATAAGGCTCCAATTTCATGGTTTTCGCGAGGTTTCCAGCCAATTGTTCAGGGCTGTAGGATGCGACGTAGTTAGATATTGGCCACTCTGTCTCATTCATGTGCGAGGGTATGGGACTCAATCGTCCGGCTGATGATGCGTTGCTTGAGGCTCGCGGGCTTTCATTGGAAAAGTACAAGTTTAATAAAAGAAAAAAAAAATAATAATAAAACAGAAGAAATAAAGTATGTGTAAATATAGAATACCGGAACTCCGGAGAGAGCGGGAAACCGCTCGTTGTATGGAGAGGACTTTCTGAAAAGAGGTCGAGACCTTCGCTAACGCTGCTACTCGGACTTGATGCTGCGTCTGCTTGCACTACATTATTTCGAACATTTTCCACCCGCTTTTTTGCACGGCCACGTCGCTTTTCATAATTATTCGCCTCCATCGATGTTGCTCTGTTAAAAATCAATATTTAACCGTTAATTTTGATTATTGTTTAATGAAACTTTGGAATTTATATTGTGTATTCACCTTCGTCGCGCCGATTTTCCCGGTTTTGCGTCTGGATTTATCATCCACCACGAACTCTTGCCCGTGCCTTCATTTTGCACACGCATGAATCTATTGTGCAGCGACAAATTGTGTCTGATGGAATTCTGAAACAAGCAATTATCACAATATTTACATGTAATTCGCAAGAAAATCCCCCCAAGTTTTATTATCTTATTTAATAAGATGTGTTTTCCACGTGAAATAACTTTATACTCATTATTATCTGATGGCTGAGAGCGAGTTTTGGAAAATTTTCAACGATTCTTTTTTTTCAGTCGTGGTATACTATCGTTGGAATTATGTTAGATAAAAGAGTAGTGATTAAAATATATGTTTGGTAATGAGATATAAAATTTTTGGATAGAGACATCTTATCGTTTTTTTATCATATCTTCGTTAGTTTTTGAAATATTCTAAAATATGTTAAAATTTTGATTAGATTTTTTATTATATCTTAAAAACAAATCTAAATAGAGTCAAAGATCATTCTTTTCGAAGGAAATTGAAATTTTTATCCAAGATTTCAAAAATTTAATTCGGAGAGAAAAAGCAAATGATAAAGAATTTTATGGACAATCGACACCAATTCTTATTACTCATATTATTTTTTTGCTGCTCTTATTAATTTATATTAATAAATTCCAATTGTTTATTACGATCTATAGAAAGACATTTAATAATTAGTCCCTATAATTGATCAAATATTGGTTACCCTCCGTACACACGGTTAATTAAAATATGCTATAAATAATCTTTGATCTTAAAAAAAATTGACGACCATTTTATTGGGTATTTAATTTAAGTAGATAATTTTTTTAATTACATTAAAAAAAATGTTGATGATGAAATTAAAAGCTAATAAAACAAGATAAAAATTTTAATTAAAAAAATTGAAAATTTCAATTGCTCTCATTTTGTTAATTCTTTCATATTAAAAATTTAAAAAAATTTCCACGAATCATATCTGACATTTCATTTACTGATTATTACTCGAGAGTTATAATTTAATATTATTTCAAGTAGATATCAAATGTACAGTTGTAATCGCGGCAAAAACGCACAATTTTTCTGCACGATTCAATAAATAATTAATGAAAATATACAGAGACATGATAGCGACAATCGATCGATTCTCCAAATACATATATATCCTATCTGCAACATTGTGTTCGTGCTTATATACTTATATATGAGCTTTAGAATAAATTTTTTATCAAGATGATACTACCCAATATTCATACTTAACGGAAGTGGTGTGTCTTATCTCTGCACATAATGACCGGGTTATAAGTGAAATCGGCAACACATCAATTATTTCGAGGAAGTATTTTGCGGTTTATATCTTGTCCTATACGCATAACATATTTAAATCATCAACCACACTATCCTGTGAACTCTTTTGACCCTCGACACAATTTTACTCTTTTTGTTCCCGCAACTTGCACTTGCATTTTTAAGTTTATCAACGCTTTTTCGTCAACTGACTGGAGGAAAAAAAAATTCAACGAATCTTCTTGAGCAAGGAGTCAACATCCCACAACGAGAAAATTACTATATCGTGCGACGGGTACAAAAGTTGACCCTGGCTGAGACGCAATTGATCTCAATTAGATTGTCTCCCCCCTTCTGGGCACTCTCTTCTACGTGCAATCGGCACAGTCCCGAAACCAACTCCTAAATTATTGTCTTTAGTGTGCTGTTGCTACTACAATAATGTTTTTTTTTTCTATTATTGTACGATTTGTCGGTATTTTTGTGACCGTTAGCGCGTCATTTACGCCATTTTACTATTTCCAAGCTGCGCGATGACTGACATCAAGGCTATTGAAGAAAAACTTAAGTTTAAGTAAAAACTAACGCACAAAATAAGCACAGAGGCCACACACGAATTCTCTACTCCGCAGAGCCACCTGTTGCCCAGTTGCAGATATAGACGTGTGTAATATATACAATGTTGACATTGTGAGCTTGAACTATCATAATATAAACGGAAGAAGGTATATATTTATGATCTTGAACGTGTGTCTATTAAGCACCGCAATCATTACGAATTGCATTAAGCCGTTCATTAGTCTCGTTGAGATCTTTTTTCTTTTCTTCTTTTTTTTTTCTTTTTTAGACAAATTCATTAGACATCATTGGGGTCACAATCTAATTAAGCTCATCTTCTTGGCCATAGGGATACTATATACTACAATCGCTGCAGTATATACGGAATTATCTCCTCCAGGTCATCGTTGATTGCTCTCTAAATATGCTGAACCTTGATGAATAATTCTAATATGCATATTAAAAGAGAGTGAAAACGTTTTATGAGTTTGTCAAGATTTATGCACATTCGCTCAATGCTTTGAAATAATTTTTAATGACCTTTTTTTTTATTACAATCATGCGCGGAATCTCGTATAATTTTTTCTTATTTAGAATTTTTTTAAAAGAATATAAATACAATTGATAAAACAGTTATTTTAGGGTAGAAAAAAAAATTGTCAACTATAAAAATTGTGTGTTTTTACTGAGATTTTATGTTTATAACAACTGCGACGTTTTTCTTGGATCCTGTCGAGTAAAAGTGAGCTTTTCCGAGCTCTTTCTTGACCAGTAAAATCTTTAAATATATATATCAATGTTAACTGTAACAGTAGTCAAAATAAATAATATTTCAGGGGGGTTAATTAGCAATCAGTATTATTACAGGATGCTGTGAGAATTAATTATCACTTATTGATAAGAAAAAAAAATATTTTTTTACGAGAAATGAATATATGTTTTTTCATAGATATAAATTTTTTGCACAGGTGTGATAAAACTCATCATATAATATATATATATATATACATATAGGTAGAGGGGTTTACATGCTAGAGCACGTGTGTGAATTAGCGACAAACACGTCGTATGAAGCCAGTATGATCATCAGATAGAGCAGCATTGTCGGCTGATGTTATCTGACTGCACGAACAAAATGACATACAAGAAGTAACTAATTATTATACAAATAAATAATTCAAACGCGCGCTCGCGACCACGAGCTATTGAGGAAATACAATGACATTCCACATACAAAGTAAAACGCCATGCAAAGCCTAATTTCCATAGTCTTCTATTGGCTCATATACCTACAATATAAAGTGGCGCCATCGCTGAATTTACGTGCGGGCTTCGCCCGAGATAATCCTAGAATGTGCCGTACCATTTCAAGGCTACGATGTGTAAAACTGTTGTATCATGGCTCTCATATAAATTTTAGTCTCTCCACGTGTCTATTTGGGGCCGTATGCATAACAACAGTAGCGTTGAAAGGTCAGACATGTACAATTTTGTATGATCCCACGCCTGATTCAATACAATAATGGCCATCAATGGAAAAATTTCAGCTGTCGCGCCATCATCAAACCCAAAATACACCCCTTTCCTTCATGGTCCAGATGGTGCGAATTTTCGAGATCCTCTTTCATCATTTTTTTTTTTTTTCCGATACAACAGAGATTTTTCGACCGGAAAAACCAGCTGGTTGGACGAATAAGTGGTGAAGGCAGCCTTGCTTGCCGCACCTACTGTTTACACATGCATATATTGCTGATATGCATTATTATAATTATTCAATGAAAAACTGTCAAGTGGCCAAGACGGATGGAAAGTCAGAGATGTGTCCTGCAGGCTTTGCATGTGTATGAGTGCACGCGTAGCGGTCTCTCGAGCGACGGAGGCGACACAGGCTGACGTCAGGCCCAACCTTGAGCAACGACCTCGGTTAACGCGTCTGCTGTATCGCAGCCAAGCTGCATATATGCCATTTATTGTATTTGTATAGTTGGGATGTGTATGGATATATTGTGTTTATCTGTAGTGGGAGAATCCCAGCATCAAAGTCCGTATCAGCCATACAGGCACGTTTCAACTCACTGTGTGTATGATTTTCGCCTTTCTTATCGCGCCAATGCACTGCTATCGCTCGTTTAGATAAGTCAGATGCCTTAAGATCCACGTGATATTGAGATTTGTGTGGTTAAAAACCGCAAATGCCATTTATTGATTTTATTTGGATCATCAATGGTTGAATAAATGTTTGAGAATGTTGTTTAAGATTGTAATAAGGTAGAGTTTGATTGGCGAAATGTGCAACAAGTGGCCCGTTTCTGCATTTGCACGCATATTTTGTCGATATTTACCTTAGTTAGTTGCAGGATAAATTAGTTTATGCAAGGGATTTTATTCAAAATTCGTTTTTTTTTTTGTTTTATTATATAAATTTAATTTTTCATTTGTGCGTTGATAACTCAGCACACGTAAGAATATGTTTGAAGGACGAGGCAATCGTTGGCAGAGCGATAACCTCCGGCGTTAAGTCCCGCACTCTGTGATAACAGTTATCTTTTCACCAATAGATGCTTCGCACCCATCGACATAATTGTATTACAGACTATTTTCGTTTTAAGGCAAGAATTAATACATTTTTATTGAGGTGAGTTGGAGTATGATTTTTTTTTGTCAACACTTAGTTAAATATTGCGTTAAAAAAATTTTCTTTCCCATTTTTAATTTCAGAATTGACTATATTTTAGCCTGGAATTTTAATTGATATTTTAATGGATTTTTTAAGTAAAAAATATATATCCCGTTTAAATAGCTATATAACTGGTTTTTTATATGGAAAAAAATGTAATTTTTTTTCGTTTCATTTCAAGTATAAGACACGTTATATCAACTTTTCTCTTATCTCGCTTAGTTTCCTTGATATCTTTTGATTAGTCGAGAAATTTCCTTCTGAAATATATCTCTTAAGACACACACGATAGAAAAATAATTAATAATTAAATTTTTGCGAGATATAAATTTAAAAATTTTATTTCTCAATATCTGCAGGCAAAAATCGATTTTCCAGAGATTCGAAGTGATATTGAGGGGAAAAAAAAAATTATTTGCCAAGACAAAAAGGGACATGAAGGTAGATATATGACAGATAGAAGAGAAAAACAGAGTCATTGCTGTGAGAAGATGAAATATTTTTCCTAGTCTCAAACATATGCAACATCTTGCCCATATTCCGAAATTTTTTTTTTCATCCCCGCGCGGCGCGGCCAGATAACCTTATTGTATGCTATTACCCCCCTACAATTGTGTATGTATATATTGTACAAAAGAAAATATCATATTGGAAAACGAAGAATTGTGTAATCGTGTACGCAGTGAAATAATTAAATGAGAGAGTGTACAGTAGGAAAATGAGTGTCACACATCTGACGCGAGTTCGCGCGCGATCATAGGTCATACTGATAGCATATTTATCTGCATACATGTATTAATGTCAATGATTAACTTGGATATATTTCGATGCAAAAAAAAAAAAACAATAATATTAGCAGAGAGAGAGAAAATGGCGCGCAAATGATGAAAATAGCATTGAGATATTAAATATAAATTGAGACGTGTATAGCCCACAAAAGTATATACTGAGCTAAGACACAGTGAGAGCAAAGCGAAGAAAGTTACGCAATTTTTGGGCTCGATCGCCATCACACGCGCGCCGTTGCCAAGTAATACGCGCATTAACTGCGTATACACTAATAAGATAGACGCGTAATACATTTTATTGCGATAGCAGTACTTGTTGTTAATTTATTGTTTATTAAGTGAATAAAAATATTATTATTTATATTTGTTAAATGATGCACAGTCCACTGCGCATCAGCTATACGGCAATTGCAACTGATGATGGCGCATCAACTGCCAGCATTGATTAACATTCATAAAGTGGACGAGCCTCTCGACTCGAGTGTCACGATTGGTCGTTACATGATCCTCTTATACACTCTCTTAGTCGTAATATGAGCTATCTACGACGTATATCGTCAATGCCTGCTATTATAAACATCCCCAAAAAATTTAATTCCATGAATTTCAAGCAACAATCATGACAGAAAAATTTTAAGTTACATTATCTCGAAAAAATTTTTTTTCATTGATTATTTTTCAAATTTTTCTGTTACTATATTGCATTACTATGATGTTTCTGTTATATTAATGTATCTAGAATAAGTTTTAGAACCTTTAATTAAGATAAAAAAATTTTTTTAATAGAAACCCCTTGGATATCTTAACGTTTTCGGGATTTTTTGTTAGTTTTTTAGCAATAACTCGATAAATAAGCTAGATAACGAAAAATTTTATTAGCATTAAATAATTGGGGATAAAATTTTCTACAAAAAATGTAAAATAAAATTTTTTTGTATCTCTTGTAGTTTTTTAAAAAATTTTATTTTTTAAAATATCTCGAAAAAAAAAAAAAAAAAAACAAAACATAGGAAAAATTAACTTTATATTTTTTGTAGGGAAATTTAATTAATAACATTTGCTAAAAAAAAATTATTTTGTAAAAGTACAAAAATACCGATCTCGACTCATGACCCACCGTGAATTAAACATAATCCATGCAATAACATAAAAATCACTTGGTTCAACACCGAAATGACTTTTATCGTGTTTTCCTGACTATGCTCTCAACAATCATCAAAAAATAATTTGAATAAAAATTTCGTGTGTCCCATTATAGTTGTATAAAAATTAAATACGTCAGTTAAATAATTGCCTTTTCCGCCTCTTAAACCACAAGAATACAATAAAAAAAAAAAGACATGTGGTAAAATACGTCACTGCAAGACTTGAAACATAAAATTCAATAGACATTATCAAACCCAGAAGCAGAAATTGCGTACAAAGACGAAGATAAGAGCATTATTCAGTCTCCAGATAACAATCTTGTGACTGTACACATATGACTAATAATTAAAAAATACATAAAAAGGGCGAGAAGTAAAAAAATATTAAAAAAAACCGAAAACATAACGGACCTTCCAATCAAAAATTACTCGACTGACCTTCCAACCGGCGCTACTGTTACTGTCTCCCTTGTCCTTGAAGTAGGGCACATTCTGCACCATCCACTCATAAATTTGCGACAGAGTAAGCCGTTTTTCCGGGGCACTGGTGATGGCCTGAGTTATGAGATCGGCGTAGCTGAGGTTGCCCCAAGCGTTGCGACGCGAGGAATTTTTCTTAACGGCGGGCATGAGAGAACTCGCACCTTGACCGAGAGTTTGCTGCTGTAGACTCCCATTGCCATCGACAATGCCCTCCTTACCAATGCTATCAACGTAGCCCTCGGGTCGCGGCAGTGGCCAGGTATTGGATCGGGCCCTAGTTTGCGGCTCAAAACCGCTGTCCAGATCGTAGGACAAAATTTTGTGTTGCGGCGAGTGAGAACTGCTGTGACCACTGTCTCCCATCGATTCCATAATGATTTCCTTGAATTTGACCGATGAGAAATGCCTTGCACTGGGGGAACTAAAGTAGCAGTCAGGTCTATTGTCTATTTAAGAATGTGGATCCATGCACTGCACATCCACAATGCAGCATAGATAGTAGACAAGCGAGCGGGAGGACTGGGAGGGGGTAGAGCACGTGGTCTAACAGTGTTTACGAAGCCACAGTCACGTGGCTATGTTGTCAATCGAGTCTACTGTTTTATTCCTGCGATTCTTTTACTCTATATCGTATACCAAAGTGTACCATAGAGCGTGACGTAAATTAGTCTACGATAAAAAAATCAAGCATATTGATTGAATTAGTTGGTATAGGATATTGATGTATTTCTAAAAACACCTCACACATCTACCTATGGATATTTCTATCACTTGGTGACGCCCAGATTTTTTCAAAGAATCCCAAGGACGCTGTGGCGGCTGGCGCTCGCGACTTACGCCTCGCTCTTGCCTTGCTTACGCGCGCGAGGTGACTAAACGCGGAATTTTACGTTCGCTTGGCGCGCACTCAATCACCACACGCGTTTACTTCTGCATCCAACACTTTTTCCATCCGCATCGCACAATCACAAACTTTACAGTAACGTTCAAATTGCGCCAATGCGCGTAAACCCCTTTTTTTGCCACTCTATTAATAGTTGAACGATTTTTCGACGGGTTTTTTCTTTTTAATTGTGTCGTTGTGGTCGTCGCCGCCCTGCCCCCGACTGCGCACAAATTCCAACTGTGATAAATTAGAGGTGTAGGAATAGATGGTGACTGGCTGCCGTATGCAGAATTGGGAAATAACAGCAAACTTTGCGTACAAATTACAAGTAGTGTTACCGGCGAAGCAGCGCGGCGAGGACTGCTCTCGCTGCCGTTCGGTCGACGATAACTGGTTTCATGCGCTCGGCGCTCAGCCGGAAATCACCGAACTCACCCGAATATCACTGATCGCGCGTCGTCGTGTCTTCGTGGCCAGGCTCCAACTTGACGATGAATTCGTGGCGCCTAGCCTCTGGGCTCGGGCTTTAGCTAGGCTGCCAATCTTGTATTGGGCCTTTACTACGTTCTGGCGTATAATTTTCCGCTTCACACACCTCACTCCACCTCCCAACCATCCACGCTCTCGTCGACACCTTCGCGCGAGTTTCAGCGCGCGACACGACGTAGATGTACGTATATACGCATTCGACAATCAAGTGATTAACTGTTTGCAATTGTTGCAAGCTCTCATATACTCCTACTCCCTCTACTACTGCATTTTATGCTTAATAAATTATTTTCAGAGTTTATATGAAAATAGATTAAGGCACTGCGAATTAAGATGAATTTTTATTGCCCAGTGGCGAACGATTAGATGGAGTTTATTGTGGGAATTTGAGCACACGGCGCGCGATCTCAATTAAAGTGAAATCCAATCGAAATGGTCTTTTATTTTTGCTGGTTATATAGTATAGCTCATGTGTGGACGCTTTTTCCTACACTATCATTGAACGTGTTGAGATGTATATATATGATATGTGCTTATAAAGTGTCCCTCTGGCCTCTGGCCCGCGCGCGATGTGGAATACATAATTCGTATATGTGTGTGTGTTAGTCGCTAAAATTTTATACGCACGAGGTAAATTATTGAGAATACGTGGCAAAATGAAAGAGTAATTTCATCGATTTTGACCTTCTAATTGACGCCTTTCACCTGTAATCACACGTTTTGTCCGTAAAAATGACTTCCATACGTGTATACACAAGTGTATATTAATTAAGAGGTACATGCATATCATTTATTTATTAGCCAGTTGTGGCGTGTCGGTGAATTTTGCACGTGTGTGAGGAATATCTCGAGGTGGGAGAGATTTTAAGTGTGTGTTCGTTAGCGCCTGCAGGTGGCAGCACTAACGCGGCAGCAACACAGCTGTTGCACAGCCATGAAGATGGCGGCTCCCAACTCGAGTTTATCTTGTGATATTCCGGAAAAAAAAGAGGATGAATTTAATGAATTTTATACTGAAGTATGTAATTTTTTTCTGTATTTTATTGATAATTAATTTTAAGTGTATTGTTTTTGTATTTCAATTGTCAGTGGGATATTATTTGATTATTTGTGCTAACGACAACGACACTAAAAGTGTCACAACTAACCTGTATTTGTAGGTAAATTAAGATTTTTCTCTGATTATTTTATGTGTATTATAGGTTAAAGAAATTGAAAAACGTGATGCCGTTCTTACTCCTAAACAACAAATTGACCGATTACTGCGTCCCGGCTCGTCATACTTTAACCTCAATCCCTTCGAGGTATTACACATAGATCCCGACACATCTATTGAGGAAGTTAAGAAAAAATATCGTCGTGTAAGTATTGATTATCTGTTTTTGAGTTGTTTTTTGAATTATTGTAAGGTTTTTGTGGTTTTTTAGATGTCGATATTGGTGCATCCAGATAAAAATCAAGAGGACGCCGAACGAGCACAGCAAGCATTTGAGAGTAAGTTACTTTACGCACTGTTATTTAAGACTTGTACTCGATTAGTTGGATAATAATTCAATTATTCTCGGTGCGATAGTTGTTAATAAGGCGTGGAAGACACTGGAAAATGAGGAAACACGAGCGAAATGTATGGATGTCATCGAAGAGGCAAAAGCTCGGACAGATCTGATGGTATGGGTGTTATTTTCGGCTAGAATCCTTCTCATTCTTCAGTTTTATCAAACTTTAATGGTTTATTTGCTTCGATAGATAGCGGAAAAGAAGAAAAAACTAAAAAAAGAGAGTAAAGACGCGGGAAATGTGTCCAATATGCTCGAAGAGGAGACTGAACAGGGTTACACGCATGCTGTATGGGTAATGACAATGAAATTATTTGCCGACATGGAACGCAGAAGGTATTTACAAGGTTTTTTCAAAATATTTAACTGATAAAAATTATTATTTATGGGGAAAAAAACATTTTTTAGACGAGAATTAGTAACAAGAGATGCTGAACAGCGAAAACGAAAACGCGAGGAAGAACTGTCTGCCGAGGCTCAAGTTGCTCGAGAAAAAGAGTGGCAGAGAAATTTCGAAGAGTCTCGACAGTCTCGTGTAGACAGTTGGAAAGCATTTCAATCGGGGTCGGGTGGTGCGACAAAGCAGAAAAAAACGAAAAAAATGAAGGCATTCAAACCACCCAAAACAAAAGCTGAGTCTCGATAATTAATTAACTAATTAATTAGTATTTATAATAATGTCCTTTTGAACTTTTTTTATGCTGAATTAGGGACACTCCTCTTCTCACTTGGATGTACTTTTTCTCTTTGTTTTTATCTCTCTCTTTAATGAGACAATGAAAATTGTCACAAATTTTCCTACTACTATTATTAATTATTACTAGATATATACGAGCATAGAAATGATTCTATAATGTCTGATCAACTAAATTTATTTACGAGGCCAAATAAACACGGAAAATATTGGAAAATTCAGGGACAATTAGTTGCATCTACTACAGTGTGTTTTGCACTATGCTTTATATTTTAAAGCAAGTCGAATCAAATAAATACTGACAAAATATTTGAATTAACAATTGAAATTATTCTGTCAAGTCTTTTCATATCATTGAATGTTTGTGGATGATGCAGTTTTTTTTTTGAGATCCATATTTTTTTTATTTTTCGTACATAAAAATGTTCAAAGCTAGTTTATTGAGATGAGGAGGAACGTGATAAATATTTTTGTATTAAATGTTTGTATGATTTCATGTGTAAGATGTGTGTGTAAGTAGATTCAGAATGTGTGCAAGGACATTTAAATCAATATAATAATATGAAGCAATAAAAATATAAGTTACAGATAATAATTATTATAATGTATAAAAACAATTCAATTAGAATAGTTATATTATAAAAAAATTTGAAATTTTTTTGAAAATTTAATGATATATTCAAATAGCGGATGTAGAAGATGGCGTTACGCGGGAAATTTACGAAGTTATCTATGCGCACGCGCGATCTAAGAAAAAACCTGTCAGGTATTTACGTATATGTATATGTATGTAATACACCGTCATTGGCTTGGTTGTCGTCTTCGTCGTCACATGCAACAGGTAGCCACTTGGTCCGTTAGTGTAAAGTTTGATAAAGATTTCACGACCCTGTAATATTAATAGTTTTATAACGTTGTAACGTATTGTCTTTGTGTTTGTGCGTTGTTTTATCGTAATGATGATGCCTAGCGTTGGATATGAATGGCCCAAAGTGTTTCATTAGGATGACTAGGTGCCAGAGAAGAGGGCATAGCAGGGAAAAAGTGCAAGAAACATATAGATGAAGAGAGGAAAAGGGCGAGAGGGCAAGAAACTTCCAATGTAAAGGATTCGTTGATTTATCTGACTACAGGTCATTGGCATTTTATAATTCAATTCATATTTACCTCTTTTCTACGAATATTACTCCAGAAATTTATTCACTCATATAAACCAGAACCTCCAATAAATAAGACCTCAATATATGTATATCAAGGTTTACTTGATAACCGGCTTTGAACAACGGTATTATATGTCAACTTATTTTTAATAAGATCCAGAAAATCGTTTATCAATTAATTTCCGCGTTGATGAAAAAATCGACAAGAGGAGGGAGGGAAGGGTGAAATGCGAAATTAAAATCCCTCCATAAAGATATTTTTAAAAATATTTATGCAAAAAATATTTTAAATCTTAAATTCTTTTTTTTTTGTTTTCGTAATACTCGAAGTATTAATTCAATAATTAATGGCTTGGTGCATTATCATCAACAATGGATGGATTACGTGTGAATCGACAGTCAGCAACATGGACAGATAAAAAATATGGGTAAAATTTTATAACGTTCTCTTCCATATATATTTTCATATAAATTTCATTAAGATAGAAAAATTTGTTTCATTACCAAACGTCTCATGGCATGATTCATTTAGAGTTTCTTATTTGAAATGGCCTACACAGGAAAAGACTATATCTGACACAGTATATGGAAATACAAGTGATGCCTACAGACTGAGAATGCCTACGCATCTCACAATACAATAAATTCAACCACTCAATAAAGCCTTCAGATATGATAGGAAGTGTGTCGGAAATTTTATGTAATTTCAATCGTTATCTAGAGTACAATTGAATAGAAAAAAATTGTAATAGTTAATTGACACGTGTATGGTGTCAGAAAACAAGTAGAAATTTTGTTTTTACAGAAAAAGTGTTAGGATGAAGAAATAATGGATAAATTGATCGTTGAGATTGCATCGACATTATACACTGTCGTTGCGTATACATTTCATGATGTGTTGTTGGTTATTATTGTGTTTTAGAAATCAAGCTGATGGAAAAATCAAGAGCGAGAAAAGTAGTCCATCAATTATCAAGCCATGTGTTGATAAAAAAAATCATTTGCCGATAAATATCATCAAGCGCAGTATTCGCCGAGCATGGACTATTAATGGTGAGGAATTGTTTTTTTTTTTTTTTTTTCTTTTTAATAATCGATAATATTTGTAATTATGGATTTTTCACAGGTCCTTTTGACTATTGGGCTTCTGCGAGAGTATCATCGTCTGCGAGAATATACCGCAGTTTGCCGCTGCATCGTAATGCATGCGAAAAACCACCTAACCAGCGAAAACGCGGTGAAATAGCAGAAAATTCGCCAACTCGACAGGTCGACAGTGCAATAAAAAGTCGAATAAATATCTACAATAAGCGAAATCAAACAAAAACTAAAGTGCAATTGTCGAATATTGAAAATAAGTCGTCAAAGCGTGAGAATAAATTCTCATTACTCAGGCCAAAATCACTTGGTGATTATAAATCCGAAAATGTCGTATTTTCTACAACCAGTATAAATTCACCATCACGTGTTGTGGAAAAATCAGCACTCGAAGTAAAAACAACACCAAAATATGGAGAAAAAAAATCCAATATTCCGGTATTTCGAAGAAATTTTCGTGAATTTGAGGATATTGCAACTTTGCGAACATCTGCCAAGCGCTCACTGACAGCACCATCATCACAGCGTCATCGTGGCAGTGCTGACGACTTACGGGGATTTCGTCAGGACGACGCTAGCCTGCCAAGTCTCATTCCAAAGCTGTCAACGCCCCTGCGCGACAAAGACACGAAGATAAAGCGATGCCAAGTCGCCAGTGACTACACAAGTCGATTTCACTCGCCTGAAGCTGCGATTAAACGCGTTCAGCAGGATGATGTGAGAATTAGCCACAAGTTTTTGCGGCTTCCAACAACCAGCATGACCGACTCGATAAAAATTAAATTTAATAACAGTCGACAACTAAAAGAACCTGTGAAAACGCGAGAAGACGAGGAAGACGACGAGGATGAGGAGAAAAACGAGGATAATGGTCGTCAGTCCAAGCTTCCAGAAGCATCGGAGGAGAATGAACTCAAAGAAAAATTTGTACTAGATGATAACGTGTCAATGAGTGTCAGTGAAAACTCAGAAACGCTGGACGCTAGAGTCGAAAATCCGCCGGACAGTGGCGCAACAGTACAGCCCGATGAGTCGCCGAGTCCAGGGAAGAAAGTTGACCCTCAACGGAAGCACTCAAAAGAGGAATTTTTCAATACCGATGACACGGACGACGCTGCACCGAGTCGGCGATGGTCGAGCCACTTGTCGCCAGAGGCTAGTCCACTCAGCACTCGCTCGTCCAAGTACAGTCCGCGTGAAAGCGAGAGCGAACCGACCCCGGCTCTGGCGCGGAAAACCGGCACGAGCAGCAGTGAGTCGTGCATCTCGTCGCAGAGGATCCGGGATGCGATTACGAGGACCAGGCGCGAGTCAAACAGCAGCGCGAGGTACGAGAGCAGTGGCAGCGAGAGTATACGGTACGATTTTGCAGTATTTAATTGATCAATTATATTTGTTTATCGTGCTTACCTTGTTGCAGATTGAGCGAGTCTGGATTTCACGATTATGTGGACCTCGCGAAGCGCGTGCGGATGATGGGCAATCACTATTACTGTCCGAGAATCTCTGTGGAGAATGATGAACCGGTTCAGCGTGATAGTGCCACTAGTGCCGGCGAGGATGAATCTCATGAGGATTGCGATCCTGCGCGATTTTCCAGTGCTTCTGCCTCGCAAAATCGCACCATTTTGCGGCGTCGTAGGCAATTTGACGCTCAAGGTATGCACAGTTTATCGCTCAAAAGGATGAAAAATCACCAAATTAACATTATAAAGTATTTAATCAATCGGAAAAAACATATTGCAAGCCGAACAAGGCAAGAAATTATTGTTTTTATGAAAAAAAAAAATAGTTTCCCGACATTAAATACGTGATAAAAATTTTTTCCAAGTCGAAAAATCGTATTTAAATTGTCTTGAAAAGAAAAAAAAGAAGTAAAATCTCTTAGCTATTATTATATTGTAGTTTGTTTTTAGTTTGTATCGTATAACAAAGTATGTTTGTATATTTAACAGTTACATCAAGTCAATCGATTATTGAAGCCCCACTTGACTACATTCTCCACGTATCTTCGCACGAGTAGTTTCCTTCGGGCACTTGAGTGGCATAGGAAGAAACAGCGCGAATAAAAATCCACTCATTTTCTAATAATTTATCATTTTTAACATGGAAAATCTGCGATTAATACAGCTAGCTCTTACCGTAATCATATCCGTGTATTTTTTAATCTTCTACGTAGGAGCGTGCGTGGTATTGTACTTCTGGTGGCGTGGAGATATCAATAATTGATTATCACTTGAAATTAACACAAGATCACAGCTGACAAGTAAATTTAATACAATTATTCAATCATATTAACCGTAGATATAATTAAATAAAGTTTGTGTGTTTAATAATTTCATTGGATAACGGATAAATTGTGAATTTAAGTGCACATTGGTCAAGTCGCGCTGTATAGCGGATGTTTCGTCCGAATGAATCGCAGCTAAGTACACTACATAACACCGGACAAGACGATACGGTGGGTAAGCGACGGGTTAGGTGGCCGTGCAGTGTTCCAGCCGGCGCGCACCGCTACTAATACCATTATAATCCAAGTAGTGCGACTCTCGTGTTTCACAGTCTGTCGTTAGCCCATTGAGACTCGGCTAAAAATTATCAGACACTTAAAAACCTCTGTTCAAATATCAAAATATTAATTCAAAGTGTTGTTTGTGTGTAACAGGCTCTCGTAGACGAGGGCGATCCCACGTTCGCACTTGTTGCAGCGACGAGCTGACAAATCTGCAGATATCACGTCAGGAGAGTCCACTGAGCAACCGTGGCCCAATTCACGGGCAAGATCTACCCAATCCCGACTACAGGCGACTTGTTTTCATCAGCTCAGACTCGTCTTCGGGCCGGGAGGAGGACGATGCCGACAGCAGCTGCTCCAGTTCATCGTACTTGAATGGTCTGCCGAGAAATAGTCATGCTCAGAGCGTCGAAGACTGCGACTGGGACTACTTTGAAAGTGATACTCTTCAATTGTCGTCAGTATTGTCGCACAACTTTAAGAAAAACATTGGAGCACGCTTGAACAGTCAAAATCGCGATTGGAATTGCTGTTTAGGCAGAGGATCTACGGCTTGTCTGGTAAGTTGTTGAATACATTGTCCGTCAAGTGATCGATAAAATGGGGTTATTTAAAATTTTGTTTGTCGACAGGCTTGCGGTGGTTCTCCCGGTCGAAACGTGCTGCCTGTGCCCGTGCCAATACCAGTTCCTGTGCCGTATCCCGTACCGGTGCCTGCATCGCTCTGGAACAATGGAAACTTTGCAGCCACTGCATCATCGATGATTACCAGCAGCTCTGAGGCTATTAGCACGAAATTTACCGGTATTGAGCAAACCTTACCGTGGTTTTCGTGGCATCCACGCTTTTGTCAACCTGAACCACCCGACAGAACTATCGGCACTGGCGCAACAGCTGCTGCAGCGCCTGATGCCACGTTTGATCCAACGAATATCTTGACGTTCCGCCCGAATGAAATTCTTCTAGGGCCTTATGGAATCATCAACAATGAGCACAATAATCTCGTGATATCGTCCTTCATTAACACGTCCAACTTGGCCAATAAATCGACAGACACAAAAAATCCGGATAAAAAAACTTGTGGTAAGATTGAAGCAGAGGAGGAATTATCATCATCGATTCGAGACTCTTTGAATGAAACGGTTAATCTGGCACAAGCTGTAGCTGAAAAAATGGATGAAATTGTATCAGCTAATGAAAATAATGTGGAAAAAGATGAAATAATTTACAGTGATTCGCGGGAAAATTCGGCAAGTTCATCGGGAAGATCGTCAGCTGATAGCAGTGATTTGGACGAATCATCGCCACGTTTTTCCGGCATTTTTGTCGTCAATGACGACTCACTGACAAACGAAGATGTCGAGGACAGTGAGAATATTCACTTGTGTGAAGTTGCCTCGTCGAAAGAAGACAACGGTATTGTTCTGAAAAGCATTACTCATCTATCCGACGATGAGCCAATGGTGTTGCAATCCAATCTGGTCGAGCCGAACAAATCCAACATGAGCAGCCGACACTGTGAGATGTATATTGCGAAATCAATTGATTATGACGACGACCATGTCGAGTTGAAATCAATTCGTCCATTAAATCCCGAAGAAATTCAGTATCCTTCAGTAAACCTGAACAAAGAGTTGGATTTCTATGATAATAATGAAAAATATGACTCTAATGTTATGCCAGATTCGTTAGAAATAGTTGAAACAACAAAATCAAAAGATTATTTCAACTATTCATTAAATAAAAATGATTTAATCACGAAAAACTACAATACATCTGACGGTGAATACGACAATAATTCTACGGTAAATTCAACAATTTTAAGCACAAACAGCGAAACTAACACAACAGACAGTGAAATAAGTAGTGATGAATTACACGAGTATCAATTGTCGAATTTTGAATCCTCATCGTCGTCGTCTGAAACAAAAATGTGTGAAGAAAGTGTAAAAAGCATGTTGTCAGAGGATTGTGTGGCAAACAATGACACTTGGAGTCGATTTAGTGAGCGAGAATCGACGAAATTAGCTGGGCAAATACAGAGCGTGAATGAGGGGCCGCCGGTGAGCGGCAAGAAATCGCCTGCTGGCGAGCAGGTGAGATCGGGGGGAGAGAACGACAGCGCTGCTAGCGGTAATGGGCCGGCGAAGGCAACCAGTGGGGAAGAGACAGTGGAACTGGAAACGTCACGGTTTCGCTTAGTCGAACGACGCCCGCCTACTCGCCCAGTATTAGAGAATGCTTTTCTACCTAAAAGTGCATCGATCGCGCCAGCGCACGATCCCACGAGCTCTGCTCACACATTTAACTCAAGCAATAAATACACAAGTCTAGTTATGATCACATCAGGCGCCTATCAGCCCGTGAGTGTTATCACGTCGGACACGACGACACTTTTGCAGCCAGACGGAGTGGAGGTGAGTCAGGGCTTGGCCGGGTACTACCATCTGGCGTTGGAGGCGGTGACAGATGATTCTCATCAGCGAAAAGGTCGAAAACCGTTAACAGTGAAACGTATTACGGCGAAATGTGGAGAGGAGGGGGGCCATTTCAGTGTTGGCAATGTCAGTGAGAGTGACGAGCTGCCGATAAACACTGTAAACAATAACAAAACACAAGTTACACGAAAGGAATGCAGCAATGTGAAAATGAACACCGATGAGGAGGTCAGCGATGAAGATAAGTCACTTGTTCTTGAGGTACAATCGTCGCTTGATGTTGTAAACACTGCTAACACAAATGAGGAAGGATTGGCTGACGATGATTCTTGGTTAGATGAGGCCTCGCACGACGAGGACGATCAGAGTGCCACTACTGCCACCGAGGAGAGCTCGGAGGACGAGGTCAACAGCCATTTGGGTGATCATGAGGAGGAATTGCGTGGCTATCATCGTCAGGCGATTGATTTTACTTTGCACACGATTGTCGAGGAATCGTGCGAAGAAAGCGAAGCTGAGCCGAGCTTCGGCCACGCTTGGAAGAAGAAACAGCGACCCCCCTCAGCCTCCGACTTGGAAAAGTATTTTTTCTTTGGGCTCGGGGGCGACAGTGCACTCAGTGTCAATGTCACAAATAGTAATTCAGTGAGTACGACAAGCGCTAATGGTGGCAATGCCAGTGGAATGGCACCTGAGCTCGACAGCCTGTCGGAAACGTCGTCTGTTTACTCAGAGGGTCTCGAGTCTCTCGGGCAGGACGATCTCGGACCGGTGAAGGAAAAGAGTGGCAATGAATTTGCAAATTCATCCCGACTGGAGAAATACTTTCTCTCGGAATTTTTGGGCTTTGACCAGGATCGTCGAGACTCGGATGGCTCAGTGGGCAGTGATTCCGAGGGTCGACCGAGTCCAGAAGCTCAACGACGCAAGCGTTTGGTGCGCGCAAGAGGCACTGGACGATCACATAGCTCATCGCTCGACAATTTACTGGCACTCACCCACTCGAATCAGAATTTGAGCTCGCAAAATTCACTGCAAGATTTGAGTATGAATCAGGACTCGCAGGACACGCAATCGGGCGACTCGTCGACTGAGACGGATTGCGTGGACGACGGACAAACGGCCCTGTTTGGCGTTGACGGGCAGTTTGATACGGTGAAACGAAAGAAAAAGAAGCCACGAAATTTAGGCAGTCAGAGTCCGCGTGTTGTTGACGATTCACGAAATAAAAGTCCGGAATTACGTGACACGAGTTTTGGTAATAATGAACAAATCATTAATTTGGATGACGAGAAATCCAAAACTCCTGAGCCTGAATTAACAACTGCAACAGCAGCTGTAGCCATTTTGGCTACGCCTTCTTCGAGTACTCCCGACATTAATAATCAACACAATCAGCACAACAACATAAATGAACAAGTCTCAGTACGCAACAAGCAGCAGTCACGAGACTCTGGCTTCATTGGCAGCTGTGATGACCTACTTCAGCACCAAAAGCCTTCAACCATCGAGAATAAAATCGACAATAGTGAGAAAAACAATGCTAAGGATTACTCACTCGCGACGCATAATCGTGACAGTATTGCCAGTCACGACGCGAGCCGAGATCTGGAAAATTCTGCCAGCCAGCAGGCACACAGTAGCAGATCGCTCAACGCCAATGCATCACTGTCGCGAAAGGACAGTTTTAACAATTGGTCGAGCGACGAGGAGACCAATTTAATGATGTCGAAAATGCGTCAATTCTTCAAAACCATGGTAGCCAATTCAAATGGCCAACAGACAGCGGTAAATCCGACGACAAATCACTCCAACGTTCCGTCTCCATCGCCGAGTCCACGACTATCCGGTTATCCATCGGCAAAACCGCGTTTGTGTCCGCTAAATCGCACGAAACCTCCGCAACTAGTTTACTTTGAGAACGAACTGACTCGCCTGATGAAAACTGTGCCGGGAATACGTGACGAGCAAGTTCGAGAGATCGTGGAATACCTCAGCTCGGAGGACACCTGGTCGGACTCGTACGACAGCTCGGACTACACGAGCTCGGATTTAGAGGGTGCTGCCGGAGGACGACGTTCCGCTCTTCAGGAACAAATATCACAGAGTTGTCAGCAGATAATAAACAAATTCGACATTACAACCGCCGAGACACTGAGTCCGGAGAAAGCCAAAGAGCATCCAGAGAGAAAGAAGGAGGCAACAAAGCAGGCAGAAGAGGACGAGGACGAGGAGGACGAGGATGACGATGCAGTGTCGGTGCCCTCGCGTAATTCCGGGCGGCGTGACACCGCATTTGTGTATCAGAAGCTCGTGCAGAGCTTCACAAAAATGGCGAGTGACAGCAGTCACGCAAATTCCGACGCTAGTTCAACTCCACACAGCAGTCCGCCGCTCATTGCCAAAGTAATGCACCATATCGGTAGTCGTCTAGTTGCACTGATGCACCAAGTGTCGGAAAATAATTCGACAGCACCTGCGCAACACCCAACGTGGAGGCGATACGCGCAGCACCATCGCGCCTCCTCCTCCGCCTCGACAACCGAGGACGACGACTCGACATCCGACTCGGCGCACACGTCGACACCGCAGTTTCAACTGCCACGATCCAAGTCGCATGATCCACTGCTTCTGATCAACGGGCATCCAGTCGCTGCGAGCCAAGAGGGCGAGGAGCGCGAGGCCAGTGACTACGAGCGCTTCTCGTGGCGTGGCAGCTTCGAGTCTGCCCTCATGGCAGCCGATTCGCGGACCAAACTCAGTCTGCTGGCCTGTTCGGGAGACGTAAATGCCAGCTCGAGCGCCAATGCTCTGGCAATGGCCGCAAAGCGTCGCAGTGCCGGTGATCTGCTGTTCAATCCAAAGAGTTTTTCGCGCGAACAGCTCGACCGCGTGCGCAGTTGCGGCTCTATCGGCGGCGGAGGGCCAATGACTGTCGGCAACGCCGGTGGCGGTGGCGGCGGAGTAGTCGACTCTATCGAGGAAAAGATCTGGAACAATCGGCGAAGATCGTCAGTCCCGGATGCCAACATTCGCGGAGAGTCCGGAGCTTCTGCGGGCGATGATGACACTGAAGACGAGCTTGATCACACAGCAGATTCACGCGCGACTACCTTGCCCAGAGGAATCCAGGCAACAACACCCACGACAGCCACGACAAATTCACTGCCGCGGCTGCCCGCTTCATCGAGCGCGACTCCCGCCACGACCACAGCCTCGCCTATGCACAAGGCACACAGCATGTACCACTTTTTGCCGCAGCACACCAATGTCAAGTCTGCGCGGTATCGGCCGCCAGGATTTGCGAGGAATAGCAACAGTGCGGGACCCAAGCGTGCGTTTAGCGCACCAGGACTCGAGTTGGCGGGCGCGCAGAGTGCTGGAAAGTCTCGGGAGAGCGGGGCACGCTCGCGGAGACGCGAACAGGCAATTTCTCTCATGGCAGACGACGGCAGTAGCCTGTCGGAGGCCTGCAGTACGCCCATTATCGGCGGTACGAGTCCCAGGTTGACGGGTAGGCGCGCAATTGCCGACGGCGACCTGGACAGCGTTGAACACGGCACGCTGCACTCGAGCCACCATGGAGCCAGCACTCGAGCATCGCTGTCGAGCTTGGGAGCTCGCTCAGACTCCATGGCGTCGGTTTACAGTGGTGCTGGCGAGGGCCGATGGTGCGGCTCTGTCTCGGTACGCGGGGAAGTTGAATTTTCAATGCAATATGACTACAAACAATTGTCCTTCCAAGTTCACATCAGTCAGTGTCGAGATCTGGCAGCTGTGGACACCAAGCGAAATCGCTCGGATCCATATGTGAAAGTTTACCTGTTGCCGGATAAGTCGAAAGGTGGAAAGCGGAAAACCAAAGTGAAAAAACACACGCTCAATCCAGTTTTCGATGAAACCTTGAAATTCCACATGAGCTTGAATGGCCTGGAGACGCGCACGCTGTGGCTGACCGTGTGGCACTCGGATATGTTTGGGAGAAATGATTTTTTGGGCGAAGTTAGAATGCCGTTGGAGAATAAAATCTTTGATGATCCCACACCACGGTGGTATCCACTGCAGGAACGATCCGAGGCCTTTGACGATCCCATTTCGTACAAGGGCGAGGTGATTGTTGGGTTGAAATTTGTCCCGCCGGACCCGGTGCAGCTCGAACGCGAGCGGGATGCTAGTGGTGATAGTCGTCTGTCCAAGGGGAAGAAAAACTGGAGTCGTGGATCGTTACATGTGCTTGTGAAGGAGGCGCGTAATCTTCAAACACGCGCCAAACACTCCGGAACCTGTGACCCATTTTGCAAGAGCTATCTGCTGCCTGATAAGGGCCGCTCGGGCAAGCACAAGACCAATGTTGTGCGCAGATCTGGCGGCTCACCTGTTTGGAATCATACGATTGTTTATAAGGACGTGAGTCTACAAGAATTGGCCGAACGAGGCCTTGAATTGACTGTCTGGGATCACGATCGAATTGCCAGCAATGAATTTCTCGGCGGTGTACGCTTCAATTTGGGCAGTGGTACGTATTTAACGAATTAAAGTATTTTTGTCCTCAGTTTTTTTACAAAAAAAAAAAATTATTTTCAAATGTATGTTTCAGGTAAACATTATGGTAAGTCTGTGGATTGGATGGATGCTACCGGACGAGAATTGTCACTCTGGCAAAGTATGATTGAGAGGCCAAATTTCTGGGTCGAAGGGGCAGTCGCTCTCAGACCCAATTTACACAACCATGGAAAAAATGGCAGTACATTCTAATAAGTGATGTGTGTAGATCTGGTGATGTTGTTTTTTTTTTGCATGAATGCAAATTTTAATGCAGGATCTGCAAAGATATTTAATCAGTTTTGAGAAGACAAAAATTTACAGAGTATATTTTAAGTAAAGGAAAATAATTCAATGCATTTTGAGTACTTAAACGTAAATTACCTTTGATAATTTGCAATTAAATTAATTTAAAGAAAATTTGTATGAAAAAAAAAGTGCTGGCGATACAGGGTGTTTTTGATACAAATAACTGCCTGTAACACCACTTTTGTCTTGAATATTTTGCGTCAAACGCCTTAAGAAAATATATATTTCTGTGTTGAGATTGAATTATTACGTGCGACCCACGATTAGAATTATCTTTGTTATATCAATACTCTTATAAAAAATTTTTTATAAAGATATTATATAGAATATATTTTAGCTGCGGCATGATGTATAACTATCGAAAGTATAATGTTGAATTATATGTACTTAACTGTCATATCAGTATCATTGGAACGATATTATTAATAATTCGTTTTTTATATTGTCACAAATCATTATTCATTATAAAACGATTTCCCTCCGAGTTTTTTCCAGAGTAACGATATCTGCATTTACCATACGCTCCTAAAAAAAAAATAAATCGAATAATTAAATTTGTAAAAAAAAGGAGATTTATACTGATGGATATTTTTTTTTTTTGAAAATATCTCGATAACCGTGAGATTTATGAAAAATTTAACCAGATTCTTTTTTGTAGTCCTTGAGATTCTCTGTAAAAAATGTCATATCCAAAAATGTCGTAGCTCTTATGGTTTTCAAGAAATTTTCAATAATAAAAGAATATTTTCCATGGATTTGGTGCAAAAGGCAGACATATGTACCTTTGTGATCGTAGGGACTGCGACTAGCTTGAGGTAGCGGTGAATAATTATAATTAAGCATATTTTCAGTGTCAGCATTACAAGGCAAAAAGGGTTCGGATTGAAGTGCAGTTGATTTGGATGTTACTTTGACGGTTCTAAGCAAGCGACCTCGATTGCGAGCGTCAATTCGTTCTGCAAGTGTTACCGGGCGAAAATCAAGAAATCGCAGAGAATCAGGAAGCACATAAATGGCGTATAAACGATAACGATCGTAGTCGGCCTCGTCGTTGTTGTCAGGATCGGTAAGTTGGTCAGGATAGCCGGGATTTCCGAGGAGACTCACGTACTCCACACTGGGACAGTGATTACTGATATTCTCCAACGCACTATCAACGTCATTCAACTGGAATTTTACAGATTAATTCGTGGTAAACAACTTGCTAATTGCATATATCTATATATATCTGTACCTTGTTATTGTTCAGGCTTAGAGTTTTTAATTTTGGCATTATTGGCATAGTTTTAAGATCATTTAATTTATTATTGTCCAAAATTAATTCTTGCAAATTGATGTAATTTTTTAACGCTGAAATTGATGTTAATTCGTTGTAAGATAGGTCTAGACTTTGGCAATCAATGCCAACCATTCGTATCAATCCGCGAGGAATTTTCTCAGCACGTTGACCCGTATACCACACCTGCAATGACGTATTGAACTTAATTTTTATGAGCATATACACACACGTACAGTGAAAGGGTCATAATAAGACACAAATTGAAAATAAATTTTCTCCACAAACTCTGTTGTTTGCCATAGTTAAGGCACTTCTGTTAAAGTCTTGTTTTTCTCTCGCCATTGTACACTGATTCATGTATAACGTATAAGTCGATCAGAATATATATAATTTAAGATTAATCTTTATCTGGAGTAAAGTTGCTTCAAGGTTATCTACTGTTTATTTGCACTCCATCGTCGTCAAAGGCTCGTTGGTCTAGGGGTATGATTCTCGCTTAGGGTGCGAGAGGTCCCGGGTTCAAATCCCGGACGAGCCCGGTTTTTTTTTCTTTTTTATATTTAATATACTCATTTCAACAATCCAGTCTTTTTTTAATAGACCAATTAATTGGTCAGCAATCGGTCATACTTGGTCAATATATTTTATTAATTAGTCAGCATTAAGCGATTTTTAGAACATCCTGTTTGTGCTCATGTACAGTGGCCTGGTTCGCGTCATTTAAATCCGAAAAAATGCAGTTTTTTAAACGAAGTTTTTTTTTTTTTTTTTTTTATTGAAATATATAAAGAGAGAGATGGGCTTTGGCAGTGCCATCTAGCCCTACACAAGTATTGGTATCATTCATCACACGTTCAACACACGCTTAGTCACTCACTCGTGCACACTTTCTACGATATTTGGCGCGAGTATCACTGTTTCTTTTAAATTCCTAAGTACATTTAAACGAAGTTTGATTTTTTGCGACCGCAGCGCCATCTTGCGGTAAGAAGCAGAACTAATTTTTCATGAATAATTGAGGAATTTATCTGAAAAAATTAGTTCGGCAATTTACCACGAGGTGACGCTGCGGTCGCAAATCATGATTTTTCGTTTTTCCTCGATATCTCGTGAAATAAGGGAGATATCGCAAAATATTACTCTTTATAAATTATTGCAAATTGAATTTCCTACAAATTATATTCCATAAAATTTTCTGTAACTCTTCATCCGTAGCCAGAAAATCCAAAAAACTGAATTTGAAAAATTATTTTTTTTCTCGTGATTAATGGCGGTTAATTAGGCTAATTGTTAATTGTATACGATAAAAAGTTGTTTAAGCCACGAAATTCACGTTATTTTGGTGTTTTTTCGACGCCAAAAAAATCTGACTTTTTTGAAAACACTAAAATAACGCTCATTTTATCGATTAAACAGCTTTTTATCATATGTAATTAATAATCCAACTAATTAACTGCCTTCAATCACGAGAAAAAAAACATTTTCCGAAATTCAGTTTTTTTTATTTTTCGGCTACAGATTAAGAGCTACAGGAAATTTTACCCGACATAATTTGTAGGAAATTTAATTTGCAATAATTGATAAAGAGTAAAATTTTGCGATATCTCCCTTATTTCGCGAGATATCGGAGAAAAACGAAAAATCATGTTTTCCGACCGCAGCGCCACCCCGCGGCAAATTCCAGAACTAAATTTTCCATGAAAAATTCGTCAATTTGCCTGAGAAAATTAGTACCGCAATTTGCCGCGGGGTGGCGCTGCGGTCGCAAATCGTGATTTTTCGTTTTTCTTCAATATCTCGCGAAATAAGGGAGATATCGAAAAATGTTACTCTTGATAAATTGTTCAAAATTAAATTTCCTAAAAATTATGTTGAATAAAATTTTCTGTAGCTCTTCATCCATAGCCAGAAAATCCAAAAAACGGAATTTCGGAAAATGTTTTTTTTCTCGTGATTAATGGCAGTTAATTAGTCTAATTGTTAATTACATACTATAAACAGTTATTTAAGCCACGAAATTAGCGTTATTTTAGTGTTTTTCCGACGCTAGAAAAATCTTAACTTTTTTAAAACACTAAATAACGCTAATTTCATGGATTAAAAAACTTATTATCGTATATAATTAATAACTACACCAAGAAGAAGCCTTTAATCACGAGAAAAAAAACATTTTCCGAAATTTAGTTTTTTGCATTTTGCGGCTACAGATTAAGAGCTACAGAAAATTTTATTCAATATAATTTGTAGAAAATTTAATTTGCAAGAATTTATATAGAGCATCGTTTTTCGATATCTGCCTTATTTCGCGAGATATCGCGGAAAAACGAAAAATCACGATTTGCGACCGCAGCACCACCTGGTGGTAAATTGCAGAACTAAATTTCCTATGAAAAATTCGTCAATTTGCCTGAGAAAATAGTTCTGCAATTTACCACGAGGTGGCGCTGCGGTCGGAAATCGTGATTTTTCGTTTTTCCTTGATATCTCGCGAAATAAGGGAGATATAGGAAAATATTACTCTTTATAAATTATCGGAAATTAAATTCCCTACAAATTATGTCCTATACGATTTTCTGTAGCTCTTAATCTGTAGCCAGAAAATCCAAAAAACCGAATTTGAAAAAATATTTTTTTTCTTGTGATTAAAGGCAGTTAATTAGTCTAATTATTTTCTGTAGCTCTTAATCTGTAGCCAGAAAATCCAAAAAACCGAATTTGAAAAAATATTTTTTTTCTTGTGATTAAAGGCAGTTAATTAGTCTAATTATTGATAATATACAATAATAAATTATTTAATCCATGAAATTAGCGTTATTTTAGTGTTTTAAAAAAGTTCAGATTTTTTTAGCGTCAAAAAAACACCAAAATAACGCTTATTTTGTGGCTTTAATAGCTTATTATTGTATATAATTAACGATTAGGCTAATTGACTGCCATTAATCACGAGAAAAAAAACATTTTTTCAAATTCAGTTTTTTGGATTTTCCGGCTACAGATGAAGAGCTACAGAAAATTTTTTCGAACACAATTTGTAGAAAATTTAATTCTGAATAATTTATAAAGAGTGAAATTTTTCGATATCTCTTTTATTTCGCGAGATATCGAGGAAAAACAAAAAATCACGATTTGCGACCGCAGCGCCACCCCGCGGCAAATTGCGGAACTAATTTCTCAGGCAAATTGACGAATTTTTCATGGAAAATTTAGTTCGGCAATTTACCGCGAGGTGGCGCTGCGGTCGCAAATCGTGATTTTTCGTTTTTCGTCGATATCTCGCGAAATAAGGGAGATATCGAAAAATGTTACTCCTTATAAATTATTGGGAATTAAATTTCCTACAAATTATGTTGAATGAAATTTTTTGTCGCTCTCAATCCGTAGCCATAAAATAAAAAAAACTGAATTTTGGAAAATGTTTTTTTTCTCGTGATTAATGGTAGTTAATTAGTCTTATTGTTAATTATATACAATAATAAGCTATCAAAGCCACGAAATTAGCGTTATTTCAGTGTTTTTTCGACGCTAAAAAAATCTGAACTTTTTTAAAACACTAAAATAACGCTATATTTATGGAATAAACATCTTTTTATTGTATATAATTATTAATCCAACTAATTAGAACCCTTTAATCAAGAGAAAAAAAATATTTTCCGAAATTCAGTTTTTTGGATTTTCTGGCTACGGATGAAGAGCTACAGAAAATTTTATTCAACATAATTTGTAGGAAATTTAATTTCCGATAATTTATAAAGAGTAATATTTTGCGATATCTCTTTTATTTCGCGAGATATCGAGGAAAAACGAAAAATCACGATTTGCGACCGCAGCGCCACCCCGCGGCAAATTGCGGAAGTAATTTTTTTACACAAATTTCTGAATTTTTCATGAAAATATAATTCTGCTACTCACTACTAGATGGCGCTGCGGTCGCAAATAATTAAATTTTGTTTAAAAAACCTCATTTTTTCGCTCTGTAAAGCGGGTAAACTCGTGTCAATAGATGTAATTAGTAATACATTAAAAAATTACTTATTTATCCGAAATAAAAAAAAATTTTCTCGCAAAAAATCTGATTTTTTTCGGCTTCGAAAAAAACGAAAATAACGTGAAGTTCTTGCTTTTAACTACTTTTTATCGTATGTAATTAATAATTAGAGTGATTACTTACCTTTAACAACGAAAAAAAATATATTTTTCGAAATTCAGTTTTTTGGATTTTTCGGCTACGGATAAAGAATTACAGAAAATTTCATAAAACATAACTTGTAGGAAATTTAATTTTGAATAATTTATAATGAGTAATATTTCTCGATAACTCCCTTATTTCGCGAGATATCGAGGAAAAACGAAAAAACACAATATTTGCTGGATTAATTTGGTGTACCGACCGATAGATGGCGCTGCATGTCCGAAAATTTTCGTTTTTCCTTCAAAAACACTGGAAGGATGCATTTTTATGCAGTTTTTGATACTGGGTTTTGTATAACAATTAATTTGCTATTTTTTAATTAACTCCCCGATGCTCTACTATAAAATAAATTTTCGAAAAAATGGGAAGGGTCCCATTATCCCCCCTTCTCATTTTTCAATTCAGTTTTTTGCGACTCCTGGCTAAAGTTTGATAGTTACAGAAAATTTTATAAGACATTTTTTGTAGAAAATTTGATGCCCAACAATTGATCAAGATTAATATTTTTTGATATCTTCTTTATTTATCGAGCTATCATTAAAAAACCAAAATCGATTTTAGTTTTTTCATGATAACTCGATAAATACGCAAGATGTCGCACAATTATATACCACATAAATTGAGGAGAATGTAATTTTCTATGAAAAATGTTCGACAAAATTTTCTGTAACTATCGATCCGTAGCCACAATTTTCAAAAAACCCAATTTTTAAAAACATTTTTTTTGCTATTTAAGCATCAAAAACTACTCAAATAACGTAAATTAATTGTTATATCGCATAAAAAATTTTGTATAAGATAAACAATGCTTCTCTGAAAATGAAAAAAAAAACTCTTGTGGCTCGGAGTCGAACCCGCGCCCTCGGGCATCGCGTGGAGGAATTTAATCCCATGGACCAATGTGTACAACTATAATTATTACAATACTACCTATATATTCATAACACATTTTATTAGCAAAAAAAAAAATTTTTTTTGGTAATTTGAGCCTGGTAGCACTGTAGCGCCGTTTTTAACGTTTACTTATCAACAAATTTATTCATAAAATGAGTACATAGAGTCACGGTATTTATGTACAGTATATATATGAAGTTTCCCTGCGGAGCATATCAGAGCGCACTCTATGCTCATGGTGATCAGCTGATAACTGATGGTCGTCAAAATCGTCCTGTCAACTGTCAAGTGTGTTTTAATTCGCATATTACCAAAGTATGGTTTAAAATCAAAATATTTATGGTTACACATAGTAGTAGGACATCTCTCAACCAAGTAATAGATTTTTCTCATCATTTCTTCGGCAGTTATTACGCGTGACAATATATTTATTTTGATAACATGACACATCCGACAATCTAACCTAATAAACAGTAAAATGATTCGAATAATTTTTTCTTTTAGTTGAATTATGAAGTACTCCACGTCTCCTGGAACAAGTCGATGTAGTTCCCCATCACCTCCACTATTTTTTCACGGTAGCAGATCTTCGTTACCATCGCCTATAACATCTAATCGCAATTGTCTGGGTGCTGCATCAAAATGCTACAAATATCTGCGAAAACTTTTAAAGTTTGAACAAATGGATTTTGAATTTGCCATGTGGCAAGTCATATTTTTACTTGTATCACCTCAAAAAGTTTATAGAAATTTTCAAAGTCGAAAACGTGAGTATTAAAATTTTTTTGTTTTAATCGCACAAAAAACTGAGTGGATTTTTTTTTTCTCTTTAGAAACAAAACAACAATTTGCAAGAGATGATCCTGCATTTCTTGTTTTGCTTGGATGTTGGTTATTTGTATCATGCATAGCATTTGCAGTATTGTGGGGACTAAGCTTCCTTCAATTTACTAAGTTTTTACTATACGTTACTTTTGTTGACTGCATCGGAATAGGCCTGTGCATTGCTACAGTATTCTGGTAAGTATATTAATCGAAATTTATGACTTACTGAGTATTTAATTATTAAAATTTTTATTTTTTCAGGTTTCTTACAAATCGTTATTTACGTTATGATTTTACTCAAGACGTCGAATGGGGATATGCTTTTGATATTCATTTAAATGCATTTTTCCCACCCCTCATCATTCTCAATCTACTTCAGCTCTTCCTTTATCGAGGTAATCATTCATATCGCGTGATTAATGCCAAAAGAGTTTTGTTTTATACTCAAAAAATGGAATTAAAATCGGAATTCTTGTTGAAACATAATCAAAAAAATAGTATATCTCTTAAAAATATTTTTTCTCCACTATTTTGTCATTAATTGCGCGTTATATGGACTTATGTTATTAGGATTGAAGAGTTATAGAAGCCTTAATCTGAGGATTTAACTGTGATTTTTAGGGTTGATCGATTACGAAACGTTTTCTGCGCGATTTATCGGTAATACATTTTGGCTCGTGGCCGTAGGATACTACGTCTACATCACCTTTTTAGGATACACCAGTAAGTTGACTCATTATATGACAATATTCAATTTTTTCTAACAATAGAATACAGAAAAAAAAATATATTTCCACTGTTTCAGGCGTAGAAATTCTCCATCGCACAACTGGTATTCTTTGGGCTCTTCCTCTCGTTCTATTAATTTACATCATGTCTCTATGTGTGGGCATCAATATCAGTAAAAAAGTCATAGATTTCTATTTACAGCGCGTAATTTTAGTTCGCGGTTAAAATTATTTTTAAGCCAAGACTTTTGTATTATATAAAATAAAATAAAGACAAAATCGTAAATATAGAAACAAAAAATCCAACGTGAGAATTCATGAATCAATAGAAAAATCTTACGTTTATTACGATACGTGATATGAAAAGTGATAAAAAAAGTATCTAAAAAATAGCCTAAAATATATTGTAATGCTTTCAATTCATAGAAGCTTCAAGACCAGCATGTCCAGAATATTTAACTAACTGTCATTCCAATCTTGAAAAAATTAATAAAAGCATTAATATCAATAGAAAAGCTCTTGAGGTAGATAAATAAATGGTTAATATTTACTTTTCAACGGTGAGTGAGACCTATCAGCCACCAGGTGATACTTATCGACGTAATTTCTCGTCCCAAGTGATGCTGAGTAATCTGCACTCGCATTATCTGCGACAAAATTCGATAAAAACTCAACTTCACGTTTGTACATTGGACCGTCAGGTTGATACTTATTTCCGAGGTATTTCAGAGCCAATGCCTTCATGTGAATGCTCGCATTGGTGTCGGAAATTGAGTGAGTGGACTGCATAATTCCACCGTGATAGTTGACTCGTGGATAGTAAGAAGAGTCGGCTGGAGCTCTGAAAATTAGAATTCAAAGATTTTCAGGGATTTAGCCATGCGAATTAGGTGTTCTAAAGTTGTCACTCACTTGTTACTGGGATTAGGAGTCTCAATTTCACTGGCAACACCTGTTGTAATTGTTGTTTCGATGATTTTGACTTGTTTTGTCGTGCATTTCTGCGTTGTATCAGGCAGCTGGCTGCGTTTTGACTCGTGATTGTCCGCGGAATTGTGCAATATTTCATTTACTTGACACAAAACATTGTTATAAAATGTCCGACCAACTTTGGCCGGCGTAGGCCTCACTGTCTCATCCTCCAGATATCTCTGGTCGTCAAAAATATTTTTTTCTACATCGGGATACATTGCCGGTATAGATTGATTCAATGGAGACATTGTGGTATTTTCTGCAATTTTTTCTAGTTGATATTCCGGTGATTTTTCTGTGTTTACTCCCGTTTCAATGCCTTCAACTATGTACGATGTATTTATTCCCTTCTCCACGTAATTATTCACAGGTTTTTGAGTGTTAAATTCAAAACTTGTCATCACTCCAATTGATATTTGTTTGTGATTTTCTTTATTACGAATTTCATTTAATTTTTTTATTTTTTGCGACTCAATATATCGATCTATTTCATTATTTTGATTTTTTACTTGTAACATCTTGAGCTGTAATTTTAGAGACTCGATTTTTTCATTCTGTTTCTCGACTAATTTAAACAGCTGACGAATACTGTCGTTTTCATTGGATTTAGTTGGAGATTTCTTTGGTGATTGATTAATTAAACCATTGTAGGGCCGTGGAATTAATGATGGATCATAAGTATTTCGAATTGGCGGTGATTCTTTCAGGGTTAGTGACAATTCTGGCGATTGTCGAGGTCGCACTGGATGACGATTGCTGTCAACTTTGCTCTGAAGTTTCTGGTAAAATTTCAACCTCATATCCTGAGGATAATTGTTCGCCAATGAACTTGAAGATTGTACAACAGTGGTTGTGCTGTTTTTTAGTGGAAATACGGACGGATGCTTTGGTGTGCCTTGTCGGACACCTGAGTTATCTCTGGGAACAAATTGATTGGCGTTGTAAGGAAGCTTTTTGGGTGTTCTGCTGTCATTTAGCATCAGTGAAATTTCAGGGATAACTCCTCTAATATCGTCCTGCAATGAAGGTACAGAAAATTAATATTTGTGTCTGGGCACAAGTGAGGTTAAGTTGCTTACGGGCATGGGAGCCGATGCTCGTGGCAGCATTCGTGGATTTGACTCAATTTCATCCATTTTCAACTGTTTTATACACTCTAAACTACTTAAATTACTAATTATATAAAAAATTATTCAAATAACACAACAATTCTAATACATTTGTGTAGATTTTAACAAAATGTATACACAAGTACACACACAAAGTGTAAAATCACTCCCGATTTCCGCCATTGTAAGTGTAAAGTCTCCGCCATATTTGATGGGCATTTGGCGGAAAAATTTAAACAATTAATATTTCAGACATCAATTTTTTTATTTCTGAATATCATTCAATATATAGTTCGTTCATTTGAAACGTTAATCATTTCGATAAGATGAAAAAATCCTCGATATACTCGAGAAATTGGGAATTATTTTCATTTTTTCCACCGTTAATAAGGGAAAAAATTAAAGATATCTAATAAAAGCATTTAATTTGGATACAGTGCGTTAGATAATTCAGATTTAAAATCATTCCACTTATCCAAATTTGCAAAACTTTCACGAAGCTTTTGAAGATTATCTTGCAGTTTTGGCCACGAGTCGTTCCTTCCAACTGGATGTTTTATGTCGTATATTTTAGCTGACCTCTCGATAGTCTCACGTACGTCATCAAGTGTCACATCCTTGAATGCTTCCTTGACAAGCCTTGCAGCATTAACACAAGTGTTTCGCAGGAAATAAAATGCTTCAGATGAACTGCTCAGGTCGAATAATTGGTACACCTCGTCAGGCTTGCCGGTCTTGTTATTGGCATACGCTAAGCTAATACAACGACGAAGAATAGCTTTATCGTTTCGATTGTTCCTCGACAATTCGTATACCTTCTGCGCATCAGCAAACAAACCATTCAATGACTCGACTAATCTGTCTTGATTGCTTTGAGCAGTAGGCTGTTGACACTCTAATTTTTCAATACCATCGAAGAAAACTTCATTTGTCGAAGGGTCAACATCAAATTTGATGGCATTCAGGCGGGATTTTTCTGATGTACACCAATTTTCCACAATTACACAAACATTTTCGTTTGTACAAAGCAACAATTCAGCTGTTGTATCGTTCCACTTGGCGTGCATATTTTCAGGAGCTATTTTCGACACCACCAACACGCCAGGTAGCTTATCACTGGAAAAAAGTTATTCTATTAGGTATATACTGAATTTTATTTTTCGATAAAAATATATTCTTACTTGTCTGCAAGTCCTTCGTTATTGCGATTAATGCGAAGATTCTCTCGAGTCTGTTTACTCAATTTATACTGTGATTTTTTTAGTTTTTCATGTTGCTCTAATATAAGTGACATTACATAGGCATTGGAAAGAACCACAAAAGTATTAAGTCCAAAATCTTTCGTATAAACCGTCAACTTATTCGACCATTCTCGAGACAATTCTAATTTACCTCGATGAATATCAAAAAAATTTACCAGACGAATGTATATATTGTGATCATCATTTGGAGTCAACAAGATATCACGCTTGTTCCAATCAAATCGAGCTTGGAATTTATCCATGTTTGTCGGAGTGAGAATTGTAGTCACCGGCTCATCGGAAAAAATGTTGATGATAGTATTGTCGAGAATTGATGGAAGGGGAATAAATTCTGAAAGTATCAAAGTATCCATAAGTTCACCTTCATAGTTGGTGGCCCATTTCTCGGGTAGAATGACGTATTGCACGTCTTTCCAGAGGATTGCCAAATGCTGATGGCACTCGCTTATTTGATAGTCCTCCACAATGACAGTGATGGGGTGAGATTGGCTATTTGCGGGCTCGCACAATATTGCGATATCATTTTCACCTGCATTTGGCAGAGAGAGTGAGCTCAAATTACGCCAGACTTTTAAACTATTGCAGAGGTCATCAGATATGATGAGATAGTCATACTCGTTGTCATCGGCTTGGTTGTTTATCCAGATGTACTGCGAGGAATTTTTTGTCAGAATATAATAATCAGAACCATTGCCACCCGCGGCTCTTGTCACATTGCCGTCGAATATAATTGGGAAGGTGTTATTATTATCGCTCGTAGGTTCCACCGGATTCGGGTTGGCAGACACTTGATGGAGCAGTGCACCAACAACGAGTGCAAATGGGAAGAAAATCATTTGTCACAAAATTAGACTTTTCTCAAATATACCTAAAAATAACAGTCTACAATGGATTATTAATAAATAATTTTATGTTAAAAAAAATTATAATAATATGAAAAAAATAAGTAAGTAAGAAATTTTTGCAACTTACGATCAATGTGTTTCACGTTGGTAAAATCAATCGAATGATTAACAAACTGTGGAAATTTTTTTTAAGCTTACAGAATTTATATAATTTCGAAAAGAATAAAAAAAAGGTATAGTAGGAGAATTATTGTCATCATAAAATGGCCGAGGCCACCACGATTCAATAAAAAATTATCTACATTTTTTCAAGACATGTTCGAATTGTTTAAAAAAAAAATAAAATAAAACCGTTAGCTTGATAGTGCGTGACCTTGAACAAATATTTACTTTCAAGCTCGTAATTTTTTTTTTTTTTTCACTGATAAACGAAACCAAAATATATGTATTTTACAATAACATGATAAATATAATATAGACAAAGAAAAATAAAATTTTTTTTCTGTAAGCAAAAATGATAAGACATGTGATAACTATAACTAAAAATATCCAACTTGAATGTTATGTTGAAAAAAATTTTCACACTATTTAAACGGAAATTTTTAATAAAATAAAATAATTTAAAAAAAAAATTCTTTTTAATAGGTACTTATTATTAGTTGATAAAAAAATATTATTATGTAGATGTAAAGAACCTTTTTTTGGCGAGATTAGCGATTGAATTTTGCATAATCTGATTATTTATATTATACAAGGTATTTCGATAAATGAATAAAGGCCGAAAAAATACTCGTGAGGCAAAATTGTGTATTTGACTCTGGTGGTGGGAAAAAGCGGGCAACTGCTTTCGAGCAACGTGGGCTTTGTGTACTTATAACCTATGGGCTTAGGGACTGCGTATGCAGTAGATACATAAATCTCATTGAGTGTACTTGGACAGCAGACCAGCGAATACACAGTGATTCAGCTGTTAAATTGTTTCTATTTTCAAGTGTATTCTGAGCGATTGTCGTAAATAATCACGATGGCTGAATTGTGAGTACTGAACGAATGTGTCATATGAAGCATTACCGACATTTTCTGTCCAATAGAAAATATTTCAATCGGTCGAAAAAATGTTTTTTTTACACTCAATCGATTGATTGTTTCAGGTTGCGCAAAGATAAAAGAGGCGTTGTGTTGATCCATACAGACGGTGTTTGTCTACAAGAAGGACGGCCAAGTGCTCGAGCAGGATTTGGAGTTTGGTTTGCGAGTGATCATCCTTGGTGAGTAATAAATATTGCCACTTAAACAATATTTCTGTGACATTAAAAATTAGTTTAATTTTGAAGTAATTTCTATTCTTAAATGAGAATAATTATGCTGTGAGTTATGTCATTGATTCAATTCGTCAAACAGGAATGTGGCTGCACGTGTCCGTGGGCCGCAATCGCGACTTTGTGCCGAGATCGAGGCCGTTACAGAGGCACTAAAACTCGCAACCAAACACCGAATTCACTGTTTGCGTCTTATAACCGATTCCAAATATGTCTATCAGTGTCTTACTGAATTGATATATTTCTGGAAGACTAATAATTGGCTGAAAGTCGACGGAGAACCACCACAGTTGTTGAAGCAACTACAGAACCTCGAGAAAGCAAGAGAGAAATATTTAACCTCGTGCAATAAGTGCAATTTTCGTAGTCATGTAGATTACGTGAGTTATAACTATTTTATTTGCTACATTTTCACTGTTAATACTCGATTTTTAATTATTTAATCATTTTAGGAATCTGAGAGAAGTCTGGCAAGTCTCGGCAATCATGGTGCCTGTAAATTAGCAATTGCAGGCTGCAATAGCCCGAAGGAAACTTAGATAGCTTCAATATAATCGACACGACAAGAAGGCCGTAATTTAATAAAAAAAAAAAAACTAAATCTCTTTCACTAAAAAAGACTAAATCCAGTGTGAAATATACTTAATATCGGTTCAACATTTCAGTTTGAATTACACGAATAGTATTTTTTACGTAATATTGTATACTTAGAGACAGCTACTTAAATGGTGGCAAATATGAACAATTTTGTTTAATTTTTTTTTTTTTTTTCATTTGCAAATAATTGAGTATAGTAATTAATATTTCTAAATAAGTTGAGATAATTTTGTGATAAATATGATATTTTTAATCAAGTAACTATACTTATTAAATTGCTCAATTTATTACCTAACTTATTTTGCTAACTTTTTGTATTAGTTTTTTTTGTTTTTGACAAACTGGATTTGTGAGGACGAAAAATGTACAGTAGCTTTATATGTAAATGATGTGAATTTTTTTTTTTTTATAAATATTAATATTTCTAGAAGTAATACACGTATGATTTGTAATAATGTTCAATGTAAAAGTCATCAATGGAAAAATCAATAAATATAATTGGCAATACATCATCAGAGTGTATTTATTGTCATTCAGTGGGTTAAAAAAATTTTTTTTTCTTATCGAAACGTCAGTAGAGATGAAATAATTCGATATTTATTGGGCAGTAATTATATTTTATCGTTTTTTTCCCCTAACGTTTTTTTTATGACCTGCCATCGACGATGTATTTTTTTAGTGTTATTGACCTCCATCTCTTTATCGTCGGCATTTTCCACAGAATTTTTCTAGCATAGGGTCTCCTCGCGCCATAAAATGATTTTTTTAACAAAAATATTAATCTGACGTTCATTAAATTACGTGAACATTTTTTAAATAATTTTCAAGTATTATATATACATTCATCGTGAATTGTGTTTGTAAACGTTGTATAATCCTGCTGTTGAGTTATAAACGTTATTTCCAGCTTCAAAGAAAAAATATGAATGGCCATCAAAAACGGGCCTCATAAATTCCCTTGACAACCCTTGGTCATCCGGAAAAATTTTAACATTATGAGACACGAACACAGCCGCCAAAAACCAGCTTACTTTCATTTATTATATAGTGCTAAAAGTCCTTTATTCTTTTTCGCATTTGCTGTACATATATGTCTTTTAGTATGTTCCAAAACGTTGCCATCTTTTACCGTATATTTCACGAAATTTTTTTCCAGCATCGACGTGAATTATGAAACTATATTCTAGCATATAAATGAACAAAAAATTAAAGAGTACTCATTTATAACGTTATAAATGACAAAACTATATTTTTATATGAAAAATTTTATTTATTTATTTATTCAAATCTATTTAGACATGATTTATTTTCCTGCTGTTTTTTATATGTACTTAAAATAATTGGTTTTGATTTTTGTTTATCACTTCCTCTGAAAGCCAGAATATAGTTCTAAAAAGGCTCTTTGTATATTATCGTTCATCCCCACCCTGAGCAGTCCGAAAAATAAACATATGTATGTATACCTTTGTCATCAAGCGACCGCTTGAGTGGTTTGAGTATATGTGTACACATTTGATGGTTTCGGTTTCAACAACAGCAGTTTCACAGTCGTCGTCGTTGCCAGAGTATTTTTCTATTTTTCAAGTGACATTATTGCAGCTTTTAAGTATATTCTTAATGTGAGTACATATGAATTTCAACTGATCCTATTTTCTCGAAAAAAAGTTGAGTGATCTAAGTGCCATATTGCGTCATAAAATCTGCACACTATCAATTGGTGCTCCCCACCACCTTTTGACTGTCATGCCGCAAACAAATACGAACAACAGCACATCAAGCGGCACTTGAAGACAAAACGCCAAGCAGTGACGACCGTGTGTTGAGTGTTAATTCGTCTGATTGCTCTTTTTGTGCAAAGTTTGACGCGACCATGCCTCCGTGAGTACTAAATACCTAAAAAAATCTTGCTTATGTGTCTCTAAATATCTAATGACTTATTTTTCGCACAAGTTTTCTCTACGATTCTGAACGACGCATTGAAATCCACGTGGATGGTGCTTGTCTAGGGAATGGGCAACCTAATCCCCAGGGTGGAATAGGCGTATGGTTTAATCATGGCCATTCATGGTAGGTGCAGCGGCCATTTTTTTGGCACTTGCACAGTTTGTATGGTCGTTATTTTGACTATTGTTTTTTATCAGGAACGTTTCGGCACCGACTCGTCAAAGAGACACCAACAACTGCGCAGAAATTGAGGCAGTTACTGAGGCATTGGATATCGCAATAGCTCGAAATTTACGAAGGATTCACATCTACACTGATTCAAAATTTGTTCTGAGCTGTCTCGATGGTTGGATTGACAAATGGAAATGCAATGATTGGATTAAATCGGATGGCTGCCCTCCGAAAAATTTAGAAGAGCTGCAAGAGTTGGATAACTCGATGGAGGAGTTTGAAGATGGCGGAGGCAGCGTGATTTTCGTAATTATTCTATAATTTATATTTTTATAATCGTTCAAAAATATTTCCTAGCAAAAAAAACCGTGTTTTTTTTTTACAGAGTTATGAAAAGGGCCATGGACCCACTGGGAATATAGAGGCTGATAAGCTTGCACGAGCAGGAGCATTATTATAAGCCCAATTATTATCACCTAATTACTCAGACTTTGATTTCACGTTAAAACCTCAACTTGAACCCAAGCATTCGGCGAAATCCAATTTTTTTGATTACTTTTTCTATCATTAATCTGACAATCATTTTTTGTTCTCGGTTAAATGTTTTCCTGTCACTATATGTTAATAAGCAGATTAACATTCTGAAGATTATTTTCTTTTTTTTTTTAAGATTAAGCACTAAATAATTAGTGTCTATTTTTTTTAATTACTATAAAAATATGATATATATAGTAAATCGTTACGAAATAATTGATATTTCTCATGTAACCCAGTATTATTACTCACTATTGATAAATAAAAAAAATTAATCCATATTCGTCACAGCACAAACACACTGTTCTCATCAGTAAAAAATACAATTACTTACTCAATAAGAAACATGACGTAAATTGTCGTTGCAAAATCGTTGTCCTTAGAAGACGCTGGCCGTCCGGAAATTTTTTTTATAAATAAAAATTAACCAGTTATTAAATGAAATGTAAAATAAATTTCTCTGTTATTTAATCATCCATCAAGATCAAATTCCAAAATGGTGGAAAAATGATAAGAAAATAGGATTGAGATTTGACGCACGTCGTAGCGGCCATGTTTATGTGCTCATGCTCCCCACTCCTGTTACTTTTCACTGCGTGTTTATGCCGGTTCACGAAATGCTTGTATGAGAAGAGTGCTATCGCTTGAATTCCGAGTCTATCTGTTCGGCGAGTGGATCTCGAGATTTATTCGCACGCGCGCACGAAAAAATTTCATCATGGGGTCGTAAGTGTTCTCGACTGTTATTCCAAAAACATGCTGATAGTAAAAACCCATGTTGTTATTAATTAATTATTTGATTTTGATATCGAAGGAGACTTCGAATCAACAATGCCGGTCGCGTCGAGATATCCTCGGCCGGTGCCTCTTCACAACTCGCAGCATTCGCAGTTTTTTTCAACGATAATCATTCATGGTAAGTCTATGTGTATTTACATGATTACATACGCTATAGCAAATCGTGTTTTATGTACGTTTTTCAATCTCTGTGAATAGGAATTACACAGCACGAGTCCGTAATGGCCAGAACACTGAGACTTGCGCTGCCATCGTTGCAGCGAGCATGGCGTTTAAATTTGCACTGAAACGTCGCCTGAAAAATATTTGCCTCTCGACAAACTCCAAGTTTGTCTTCGATTGTTTGATGTTTTGGCTAAACGAGCTGCGAGACAATGGTTGGCGCACTCAGGAGGGCTTGAAGCCACTTCACTGCGACAAACTGCGGTTCTTATTCTACATAAGACGCCGTTTTTACGCAGCTTATGGCCAAGTTACCTATGTCTGTATATTTAATAATAAATTCCGTGACAAAATGCACGTATTAATCTGCATTACGATTTTTTTCTAGAAATTCAGCAGCGCTGACACAGGAGGAGCCTATGATTTGGCGGAAAAAGAAGCCTTTAAAATTCCTGACAGGTAGAATTATACTGTATTTCTATCATTTTCCTGATTTTACCCAATTTTTTTTGATAAAACTATCAAAATAACTGTTAACTATTAAATTTTAGAGATGATTTGCTGAGTCTTCTTCGCAAAAGTCGTGATGGACGTGTAAAAATACAGACGGACGGTGCCTGTCCATCCAACGGCAAATCCGATGCACAAGCGGGAATTGGTGTGTGGTTTTCCAATGATCATCCGTGGTAAGTATAACTCAATATTTTCCCCGCACCACGGGCAAGATTTAGAGTTGATATAATAATACTAATACGAGTGTACAATGTGTAGGAATGTCTCTGAGCATGTACGCGGGCGTTCAACAAACGTCTGTGCATCGATAGAAGCAGTGACAAGAGCTCTGGAGATCGCAATTCAGCAAGACTTGAAGTTAATCCGTATTTTAAACGACACCACTTTTGTATGCGACTCTCTCAACAAGTTTATAAAAATTTGGAAAGCCAATGGTTGGCTTAAACGCGACGGAAAGCCACCTAAAAATTTAATTGAGCTTCAAAAACTCGTCGCGATGGATCAGAGATTTCGCAGCAACGGAGGCAGCGTAGAATACGTAAGTATTGATTACTTTTGAGTCAAATTAAATCATAACGCGGTATTTATATACTTTTTTTTATTATTTTAGGTTCATGTTAAAGCCAACGAGGGACAACCACAGCTAGAAGCTCGCCGTCTCGCTCGGGAAGGATCGCGAAAAACAAATTTTACACCACTCTAATACATTATTACGTTAACGTTATTCAGACATTATGTTCATTTTGCAAAATTTTCTCAAGATATTTACATTCACTCAAGTTACCTACAATAGAGTAATAATAATAACAATATGAACATTTGCAAAAAATATATATTCTTCCCACGTGAATATATTAATATTACGCGAATACTTGGACCAATTTAGATGCATTGTTTAAATGACTGAATAACCATACGTAGATTTTCGACTGTTAATTGTTTTTGACTATAATTGTACAAGTTATGAATTAAGCCATTCCAACAGGACGGACAGAGAGATAATAATTTTCTACGGAGTTTACGTTGTGTTGACACAGAGAGGTCAACACTTCTGAGCCAGTTTTTGATGTCATAAAATCTTATACCTAAAATGTCCTCTTGCACAAATAATTCGTAGCAATTGTCGTGGATAAAAATAGCCTGATCGACTGTAAATCGACTGTAAATCGCATACTCATTGGTCAAGATATCTGCGAGAAAACTACCGAGACATTTTATCAATCGAGATTTGTCACTGTCGTCGAACTGTCTCACCCAATTGAACTGTCTCTGCGCAATCCGCAGTTTTTTAGACAGCCGTATTAGCGATGTGCACCCCAGATGATCAATGTGTCGAACGACGACAGGACTCTTCATCGGCGAGTGAAGAAATTCAATTTGATAGACTCTGTGGCGTGATGATTCTCGTCTTCAGATGCCTGAGCTCGAGAGAACTTCCCTTTTGGATTGGATTAAACTTGGCGGGCCCTGCACCGGATATAATGAGCACTCCCAACTGATTTTCACTGCAAAGAAAAAAGAAATTTCATCAATCCACTGCTGGACATCAATACTGAAGGTATTAATTAAGATATCTCTTTCGGAATTCCATAAAAAAGACGAAAAAATAAATAAACTCACCTATTGTCGGTGGAATTGTCATTGTGCTCGATAACATGCTCAATTGCATCGAAAACGTCGACACGATACGACACAATCAAATTCCCAGGCGTACAATTATTAACAATGGATAACAATAAAATTTTTTCCGCAGTTACAACTGCAACAGTGTCTTCTCCAGGAACGTCATTCAAAATAAATATCTTAAAATCGTGCCAGCGATTGGAGACGTTTGTTACACGACCTTCTGCGAAGAAATCTTTCAGTAAAATAAAAGCCAAACTTCCAGCAGTGAAATACGTCGTAGTAACAATGGCATCTGCCCCCCCCCCCCTGATCTGTAGACAACTAGTAAATTATTTTTACTCGTTCCATTGACAGCAATGTACTTTTCATCGCTCGTAAGAGTGAGCGACATCGCTTGACCGTAAAACGAGAAGAACGGCACGAATTCCAGAGCTCTACTACCATGGAAATCACCATATCCCCGAGGAATCCACGATGGAGAGAGTGGAATATACATTGAATCATTCCAATAGACAATTAAATGCCGAAATTCGGGATCCAGCAGGAAATTCATCAAGATAATCATTATATCCGAGGTGTCAGCTCGAGTTTGGTTTGTCTGACATGATATAACTACATCGGCCAGTTTTTTCGTCATTGGTGAATTGATTGAGCCAGAAGTACGGTGTGTAAGTAGCATTGGTTGACATTGAGCCGAATATATGAGTGAATGGACGGATCGTGGTTATTTTACAGTCGTAGACTCTGTCCATAGACAGACGTGATGATCCACCAGCGGAATCTACGCTCATGAGCGTTTTACTGTCCTCAATGAAACTTCTGCTATTTATATCACAATAATTATCAACAACAGTTGAATTTCACGTGTTTATTATATCGAGTAACATATTCATATGTTTCTTAAATTAATTTAACGTCACATTTGACATTTTTTTCATTTTTCCCCCCATTTTTAATAGAAATTCTCGACCATCGGTCACCAGTGAATCGCGTCATTAAAAAATGGTAATGTCTAATTAATAAAAATTAGACATAATATAATTAGAACATACAATTCCCCGATAATAAATTAAAATTTCCATCTCAGCGCGGTCAGGTTATCTCGATTCACATCGGCCAAGGGGGTGTACAGATGGGCAATGCCTGCTGGGAGCTATACTGCCTAGAGCACGGTATCCAACCAAACGGAATGGTGCCACCGACAGCCGAGGACGACATTGCCGATTCGGGAGTGCAAACATTTTTTAGCGAGACCGAGCGATCCAAGTACGTTCCGCGAGCGGTCCTAGTTGACCTGGAGCCAACAGTGATCGACGAAGTGCGAACGGGGACCTACCACGAGCTATTCCACCCGGAACAACTAATATCCGGCAAGGAGGACGCGGCAAACAATTACGCGCGAGGGCACTACAGCCTGGGAAAAGAAATAATTCAACTGGTGCTCGATCGAATTCGCAAAGTAGCCGAATCCTCACCAGCCCTGCAGGGATTCCTAATATTCCACGCATTCGGCGGTGGCACGGGTTCTGGCTTTACATCCCTACTGATGGAAAACCTTTCAACGGACTACGGGAAGAAATCAAAGCTCGAATTTGCCATTTATCCGTCGCCCCACATCTCAACGGCTGTTGTCGAGCCCTACAATGCTATTTTAACCACTCACACAACCCTCGAGCACTCGGATTGTGCATTTTTAGTCGATAACGAAGCAATATACGACATTTGCCGACGTAGTTTAAACATTGAGAGACCTACCTACACAAATCTTAACCGTTTAATCGGCCAAATTGTTTCTTCAATCACAGCATCATTGAGATTTGATGGCGCTCTCAACGTTGATTTGACTGAATTTCAAACTAATCTTGTTCCTTATCCACGAATCCATTTTCCTCTAGCCACATACGCGCCAATTGTGTCGTGTGAAAAGGCCTATCACGAGCAGTTGACGGTAAAAGAGCTCACGTCAGCGTGCTTTGAGCCGGCTAATCAGATGGTCAAGTGTGATCCACGAAAGGGCAAGTATATGGCCTGTTGCTTGCTCTACCGTGGCGATGTCGTTCCCAAGGATGTCAATGCCTCTATTGCCGAAATGAAGACAAAGAGGGCCATTCAATTTGTCGACTGGTGTCCCACGGGCTTCAAGGTACATTTTTTTTATGGAAAAAAAATGTAATTTATTCATTTAATGAGCTTGAAATAGGTTGGAATTAATTATCAACCTCCAACCGTGGTTCCTGGCGGCGATTTGGCTAAAGTACAGCGGGCCATGGCCATGTTAGCCAATACCACGGCTATTGTCGAGCCTTGGACGCGGCTAAATCGAAAATTCGATCTTCTTTATAGTCGACGAGCTTTTGTCCACTGGTTATTTTTGTTGTTGTTGAATATTCCCTTGAGTTGTCCCTTGATTTAAAAGAGATTTCGTTGCAGGTATGTGGCGGAAACTATGGAAGAATCCGAGTTCAATGAGGCACGAGAGGATTTGGCTGCTCTGGAAACAGATTACAAAGAAGTTGGATCAGATTCTACGGAAGATGTGGAGGAAGACGATGAAAACTGATCAAAGCGATGAGTTTTATCGCATGAGTGAATAATTGTCTTCGGGAAACATGAATTATTTATACGGTTTTTTTTTTTTAGATAAATTATTCCCTTTGATACGTGATTTGTTATGTGATTTTTTATAATATATATATATACACATGTATAAGTATAAAACTGATGTAATCAAAGTCAAAAAATGGCATTTTATTGTGGGAAAATTATTGATTTATGTTACAATATGTATAAAATTGTAAAATCTACTTATTCTTTTTTTCATTTTTTTTTTTGGGAAAGAACGAAATATAGGGAAGATATTCAACTTAATAATCCCACAATAAAATGGTGCCGCAAGGACGGGAATTATCGGAATTTGATATATTTTTTTCCACTGAAATTCTAAATCTACAGATATTTTTTATAAATAAAAAAAAAGTGATGTGAAATCATGAAGACTGGATTTTTTTCAACAGTTATAAATAACCCGATTTATTGTCGGGAATATCAAACTCCGTATTTTTATTATTATTTTGTTTTTATACTCTCATTATTTTTTTATCTATAATAATAATAATAATAATATGGTACAAAATGCGCCGCTTACTTAATAATAAAATTTCGGCCAATTAAAGCCTAGAAATTTTTCTTTTTTTTCTTTTAATATATATGAAAACTATTATAATAGAGACATTAAAAAAATTATTTCCTTATCATTACTATTATTATTTTTTTCCATCTTTATCATTTTGTTTTATTTTGGCAGATGCTGCCCATTATTTTATTAGACTAGAGATTTCACTACTGCTTATTGCTTAATGAAAAATAAAAAAAAAAATCCGAAAGTTTTTTTTTGTTTTTCATACGTAATAGATAACAAAAATTAAAAGCCGTCAATATCAGATCATCCATCTATCATTTATATATAAATATATATATACCTATATATGAATATATATATGAATATGTAAATGTATTATATTGGTTTGGCCTTTTGTTAACCACGTCAATATTTTTGTTTTTATGTCTATAAGTGTTTACATAGTTCTTAAAACGATATTTCGATTAGTACAATCTATGTTTGGTTGCATCATCGATTTTTCGCTATTATAAAAAGAAAAAAAAAATTCATAATTTCGTTAATTTTTAAAAAAAATTTTCACGATATATATTATTTTCTTGACTACCGAAGTTCAAGGCACCAAAATATTCTTTTATACTAAAAAACATGAATTAACGTAGAAACCTGAGCAATAAAATCATTATTATTTGATGCATTTATATGACAAATCAATTTCTCTGTTGTATAAAAATATTAATTAATTTATGAACAATGATATTGATGCAGTATGAATGAAAAATCATATTCAACTATTTCAATTTTCATTATCCACATATTCTGCACAGTAAAAAATTCTTCTGATGTATCAAAATTTTTTTTTAATTATTCTTAATAATGTGATCTACTATATATTAAATTGACTTTTCTGCTATAAAAAAATTTCCATAAATTGTTTACCCAAAAAAAATTCGATCTATTAGAATTGTAAAGAAATTTCTAATGAATTACTAAAAAAGAAAAACAAAAAACAAAAAAACAAAAAATGCAATCAAAAAATCGTTACAAAACTGTCAAATAAGACTCAATCAAATAAGAATTAATCGACATAAAGATTACTATCCCAATGCTTCGTGTAAATTAATTTGTTTTCTAGCAACAGTAGCATCAGAGAGAAAAAAAAATCTATCTATACGATTGGCAATGAACAATGGATCGTTCTTTGATGATTTATACTTGGCTCGTTGTCTTACATACACCTTTACACCATTGAATAATAGACACGTGCCGAGAATAGTGTGCAAGTGAATGTCTTTGGTTGTGATGTATCGATAAAAATAAACGAAAAACCATTGGCAATCATCTGATCCCCATAAATCCATAAAAATCAGTAACTAATAATAACCCTGAAAAAGGGAGCTGACCGTAAAAAAAAACTAGCAGTTTAAAAATAATGCACAAAAGCTTTGACATTGTTAATCATGTAAAACACTCGTAATTTCCCTAATTAAACGACCTTTTCAAAGCAACTATCTCGTCAGCCCTACAATCGGCAGGAAGCACACACGTACACACAATCCTATCCAAAAACGGAAGAAAGCTCGTCATTTACACGTGACGCAAGGCCTCGATATATACACAAAAGAACGAGGAAAAAGCGAGGGAAATTCAGACACAACACATGAGTCTCGCGCCGGCGCGAATTTGTCGACAGTAATGAAAACTCTCTCTCACGATCTGTAAATACGAATGACATCTCTAATAGGAGCCCGACACAGCGGACACTGACCACCGCCTTTTCCACGCCACTGCTGAATGGCGCAGGGATAGCACATGCACATGTGTCCGCACATGTATAAAACGCTGTCAATGTTTCTCTCGTAACAAATGGAGCACTCGCTGGGTTGGCCAGGAGTTGGTTGAAGTCGTTCGCTCCACTGTTGCAGGTGAGACGAGCTCTGCAAGCTCATAGTCGTGGAGTCGACAGTCTGATAAGTCACTGGATCGACATAAGTCGAGGATCCAGTGCTGCTCATGGTCCCGGTGAGCAAGGGCGGTGAGGATTGTCGCGGACTGACAACCGGATGGTGCGCAGAAGTGGAAACCGGCAGTGCCAGAGCCACGGGCGTTGAATTAGACGCCGGAGGAACTGATATGGGACCAGCAGAGGGCGCGGGAGTTGTGACAGCCGGTGAATTTCTGGGCATGGCTGCCGTAGTGCCACCGTAAATCACTTGGGGCGTGGTGGAAGCAGGATATCCGGGCTGTGGCGGCAGATTAACAACGAGAACCGTGCCACCACCGACCGCCGGCTTGAACTGCACCATCTCCGAGAACCTCGACAGCTCTGTGGCAGTGTTGGAGTGATTGGCGTGCTGCTGCACACTGGCAGCAGCTGGAGAATTGCTGACCGGAGGATTTGAGCAGGACTGTCGCTGTCTTGGAGGCGAGGTTGGCCGACTGGCGAGCATCCGCACGCGCTGTGTACTCCCGTAAACGTCGACAAAGGCCCACAATTGCAGACTCTGATCTACGTGCATGACGACATTAAGTGGTCCGCCATTTTTACTCATCTGCACCTCGCCATAGTGAGTGACGGTAAATGCTATTTCATCACCGGGCTGTGGGCTCGATGCTACGTCCTTCGAGACCACCCAATATTCCGGTCGGTCGAGAAGAAGATCACTATCATCTGGCAGATCTTCCGGCGACAATCGCGCCGGGTCACAGGAAGTCAATCCCAAGGCCAGTGCACCCACGTACATTGGCTCAGTCGACAGGATTTGCACGACTAAACGTTCGCCAAGCATCAATGGTCGGCCTGTGAAGGCGTAACCGTGACAAAATTCTGTGTCACTGCGCGTAGCAACGCACTGTTGATTGCTGAATCGAATGTTTCTACCTCGAACCCTGAAAATAACAATTAATTAGCATTTTAAATTGACATATCCAACGACAGATTTAAACTCAATGGACCGTTAGTGAAATTCAATCATAAATAAAATCTTAAAATCACTGGAATCTCTTTTTCATATCTTTAAAACTATTAAAGATAATGATTTTTCTTAAGAGAGCTTTTATATAGAGAATATTAGTAGCTATAAAATTGGTTATTAACAAAATTTATTTAACTTGCATCTTTATCAAGATACTAGCAAGTAAACAGATCTAAATTTTTCTTAGATTTTAGACACGCGAAATTCATCGAGTTTGCCTGCAGGTTTATTGAAAAAAATAAAATCTATGCTTACGGATGGAAAGGTAAGGGTGCAAATATGACACCGGGCGGTTGAAATCTGAGTCCAGGTAATTCTACGTCCGGCTCATGATGCAGACAAACACTTTGCATTGAGGGTATAATGATTCTCTCAACGACATCTCTGCCAATGTTACTCGCGTCATCCATGGCTGTGTGCCTGCTGGGCTGTGCATTGTCCTCATTGCTGTGCTCTGCGCCTCGTCTAATATTGTTAAAATGCTGACGATTGGGATCGAGGAATTCAATGGCCGTGCTGTTGCCATAGACGTCAATAACCGCCCAGAGCGGACCTCGTGTCTCGACACCACTGAAAAAAACTCCTTTTTCCTCGCCATTCACGCCGAAATGCACGTCGCCCGCCGATGTCACGTAGTAGAACAACACGGTGTCACGACCGGCGAACCTCTCGGCCAGTGCTTTGGCCCAGTAGCCGGGCTTGTTGGTCAAATCCGGGCAGGCATACCTCGGCAAGCCACTGCGCAAGTGCACTGGATCGTTGCTAGTAAATCCGAAGCGTATTACTCCGCTCCAATTGTTCGACATTTCCAGAAATTTGACGCAAACCTGGGGAAAAGAAAAAAACAATTGGTCAGTCAGTGATTGGGTAATAGATGATTTCGTAGTATTATTACGAAATATATCGTTAAAATAATATATTTTCTACCTACGACCGGCATTTTTATGGTTACTAATGAAGAGTCATTCGATGAATACTTTTTTGTACGAAGGCGTATACCGTCAGGGCATTAATTTTAAATGTGCACGGGAGGACGGTATAGAATTATTGTGTGTTTTTATTACCTTCTCACCAACGCGAACTGGTCGCGCGCTGAATGTTATTCCTTTGCAGAAACTCTCGTATCTTCGGGCAACTGTTCCTCCATTGCACAGACGGATATTGTCACCGTGAACCTGGTGAAATGTCAACGGTGGCAAATTATTTGTCCCTGCGCTTGATGATCTGGGAGCTGTAATATGAAACGAAAAAAAAAAAAAAAATTATTAGAAATATGTCACCATGTCGAACTTATGTTGTTGTTTAAAATCAAAATATCTATAAAACTACAAGAAGTAGAGATTTTTTTCAAGACATCTTTTTTGTTGAGAATTTTCTTGCCTACAAAAAAGATTCTAAACAAAATTCATGTAACTTGCATCCGTATCAAAATATCAACAAGTAAAGAGGTCTCAATTTTTTGGGCGATACGCTCTTTTTAGTTTTAAACAATAGCAATGGTTAAATTGAGAATTTAAGGAATTTTGATGGGAATGACTTAATTGCTCAGACGTCAATGTCCGGATAGCAATTAAAAAAAAAAAATGGCCGATAAAAAAATATTTTAGAAATTCTTGAATAAAAATACATTATGGTTGTTCGAATTTTCTACAATTCCACGTACATAAGACATTGAAATAAATCACAACGATCCTAAAAAAATATATGTATCCAGAAGGGAAATAATTTTCTTTCCCATTAAAATATTAAATAACCCTGTTGATTTACAGATAAAAATCGCAGTCTAACGTATATATAAAATCCGGATGACAAACTAATTAACATAAGTGTATGATGTAAGGCCAAAATATAAAATCACCAAGTATATTAAATGATCGCCGGTACTTGAGTTGACTCATACTGTCGCTCCTAAAATAACTTCACAGTTCGTATCAGACCAAGTAGTATTGTTATTAGTCACTGATACCGTCAGGAGACTTCACTTATCAGGGAATTATTTGTCGTAGTGATTGACACCTGAACAAAACTATAGAATAAATTTTTCACGTGAGAATTAGCTTGAAAAAAGTGAAGATTCAAGTGCATTTAAAGTGAAATACTTGGAACGACCGGTTCCCACTGAGGTGTGTGCGATCAATGACACAAAGAGCTCTGTCGTTTGATCGGCCATCACAATCGTGGCGACGTGCACACCGGAAACCGCACGCCCCGTAGCGGAAGTACGAAAGACCGCTCCACATAACGGTGTAGACTTGGAGGAGACACGGTCTCTTTGCAAAACGGAAGTCTCATTGCAAGCGGAAATTTTCACCATGCCAACAAAATTGAATTAATAATTCTCTCGAAGAATAAGTCTGTTTATTGATTTTTCATGGACTCCAGCAGTCACTAATGATAAAAAGCAAAGAAAAACCTAACTAATCCCACGATCCATTTATGACTATTGAGGTCGTAAATCAAATCAAGAACCTGTCGCCGTCTTACAACTAATTACATGTGTTTTTCATGAAATTTTAATACATATGATTTTACGTAAGGGGAACCCGACATCAAATGTCTTTCACTGTTCTCCACAACTGAACCAAGCACCCTGACGCCTTTCCCACGCTGCATCAGTGCTTCTGGAATAAGTTGGTGTGTGCAATAAAGCATAAGTTTACGACAATCACGCTCTAAATGTTGATGATGATGATGATGATGAAATGAAACTAATATCCGCGAGAATTAATAAATTCAACTGATCACAGCATATTCAACCTTACGCGCCGAGGAAAATCCTGTTGCTGTTGTCCTTGCCTAGTGTATTAACACCATCAACACAAGCTATTAGAAGTGTGACTTATCGTCTTGCTCCAGTGCTCATCGATACTGACCGCGAAGCTCGCAGTATACAGTGAAAGCCTCATTCCAAAGTTTTTTTTTTAATATAAAAAATACTGATGATGAAATACTAAACTGAAAAAAAAATAATCCATCAGTATAGTGAAATCAACATGAGTACAGATAGAAATTTAAATGGAAATTTTCTCGAAAACTAAAGAAAATACATAAAAACTTTACTCAACATTTTTTATAGACAATTCAATCCCCTATCATTCAACTCTAATAATATTTTTCGTTATTTAAATTATTGACCGAGTTATTACTAAAATAATAATAAAAATCACGAATTTGAGAATAAAAAAATTCACTGACGATATCGTCCTTTTTAGGATTAAGCTAGGTCATCGATATAGCTAACGGTTGAAAAACATTGTTATGCGAGTTTAGTTGGATATACGAAGCTGGTGTGCTGGGCTTTTCCACGTTGTTTAAATGAGGCAGCGAGGCGTTGAGGAGTTGATGAAGATGATGGGGCTTGTAGGATCGAGCAATCGACCTCTCTTCTGGATATATATACGCGTATACATATCTAGCTAATAATATCCTAGCGCGTGGGAAGCCCTGTGTAATCTGGAATCGTCAGTGTTTATCAGCATGCTCTCGTTTCCGAATTTTTTACCAGCATCACACTGGAACAAACATCATCACGAATGCCTGCTGATCTCTGGAGAGAAAAGCGACGAGCTGCAACTGCACGGAAGCACGCAGAGAGCGATTTTCCGCTTCTAGTATAGCGAGTGCATGTACACAACGTGGGTGACTGTGTATAGGTAAGACATGGACTCAAACACAAGCTCAGCTGGAGAATCACGGTGCGGCACTTTCCCACGGCCGATGCCGTGATCTTTGCCAGAGAGTTGTGCTTGTACTGCAGATAGAGAGGCCTAGAATCGGGCCGCTCCTCTACATCCATCCTCTCGCCTCAATTTGCGCCGTGAGTCTTGCTTATGCAACTTGTTATAGGTACATCAACCACAACGAGCTTGGCTCTGCATCCGAGTTTTCCCCCGAGAGACTGCGCGCAAAGGGACAAAGGGATTTATCCTAGGCTCATCATCGTCAGGCGGGGGCGAGTATAAATTTCGGACAACGTCAAGTGTGCTCGCTCTCACGAGACTCTTATAGACACACAAAATAATCGAGCAGTATAACGAAGGGTCATGTTCGGCAACACACAAGGGGCTTGCCGACTTCGAGTTCTTACTCTCAGCGGAGGTTCAACACATCTGTCAACAAACTAGAGGCCTGATACGAGGCCTGGCCGGGGGGGCGCACACCACGTTGAGTAGCTGATCTAAAAATACGCACACACACGGGATTGAATTATCGCTCTAGGCGCTCTGGCCCTACGAAGTAGCTCTCTATAAGTCTAGAGAGGCATTAGGATGCACGATCAGCTATACTGCTTGTATTTGAAGATTAGTATATTTACCAAACAAAATTCCAAACTCACCATTGGCATTGGACAGACGAATACGGGCGACTCTGGTCGCTCTGCCAACTGTCAGAGGTGTTCTTCTGGGTGTCTGATACGATAGAGACATGATGCAAAGGTAAACAAAGCAACTCAAACGCTGAGTACCGCCGGGCGCGCGCGCGCGCTCGCCGTCAAATCAACAAATAACGAATTAATTTAAATTTTTGACGCTATACAGAGAATGTAAACAAGCGTATTTACCGCGATGCTCAGTAGGACAAGTGGTGGGTTTATACAGCGACGACGTGAGTCACATCAGACGCCACTATAACGACTGGCGTTGGTGAACGAAACTCGGGCGCAGCAGTGGCAGCTGCAACGCCGTTCGCTGCTCACCACCGCGCCCTCCCTGGCATTGTGTGTTGTGCCTGCATGCATACACACACACACACTGACAAGCCAAAGATCCTACCGGTACCCGTATTCTCTTTCCCTTACTGCAGGATACGTATAATCCTGCTTTTCAGTGTCCATTCGAATTTTCTCGGCGCTGCAGGCGATGCTATATGCTACTCTCTCTGCTCCCGCGCATCCACTACTTGTTCGCGCTCCATCGCAGCTTACAACTTGATGATGATGTGCAAATAATCTGCGACTTCTAGCTCTAGATTTCCATTTCCACGCCGGGCACACGGCTAAAAGTAGCGAGTAGCAGTGTGAGGCCAATGCACGCATGCACTGATGCAGCCGTCGTCGCAGCGACGAGCGACACAGCAGCTGCGGTTTTATGAACTGTGGGGTGTGTTGTGTGTATGCGCCCCTCTGTACTAACTTCCATCAGCGCAAAACCTTGCAGAGGGGATGCGTGCGCGATATGTGCGCCCCCTTTTGCGCCCAAGCAAAAGGAGCTTGGCAACCAAACGGTCGTCGTGAACCACCTGGCCCTGCCGTCACAAACTTCAAAATATATAGCACACACAGGCACTTCCCATATCTCTTTTGCTTTCTCCTCTATATACATAGATATACCTAGCAGCCCATTATTTCTCTGGATTGTGTTGAACAAAGCATCAGGTTCAGTCCGGCTTTTTGCTTGACTAATCACTGACTCATCGTTGCATGTCTTCACGCGATCACTGTGGTCCAGTTTTCGGCTTCATTGTCTTCATCACTCGGGCCAGTAGTTTGTTTTTGTTGGATTTTCAAACTATCAAGTGTTCTACAACAATAGTTGTCACACATTGTGTACTGAGTTATTGTCTGACGTGTGATTTACATTGGGGAAACTTTGCTTAACGACCAAATTCTAACGAGTTAATTGCCATGATGATGACGACGACGACGATGGAGCAGGAGGAGGGACGTTCATTCGAGCGAAATTGTGCGACTAACGAGGGAATAATAGGGCTGTGGTGTCGTATCATATCCTGCACGATAAGCAATGCAAAAATGTCGTGGGTGTTAGTTGGAGCAAGTACCGTCGCACAGCAACGTCCTACACATATTGTACACATTGACCCTGTGGACTTTGAGTAATTGAATCATCTTCGTTTCAGTGACTGACTCGCTCAATGAAGAGTCTGAATGGCGATCAAGTTATGGGATACAATTGCACGTGGGCATCATATATACGTAACACGAATGATTCGTGTCTCTAGACTTAATTTTCGTTGGTTTAAGGTGGCCATCAGTGTCTCACAACGAGAAATTGACCCTTCCGCCTGCGGTCAGAGGTCAACGAATGCCTGAATGACCAGAAGAAACTTGCTCTATCTTGATGGCTGTAGAATACATCAACACAACTCATGCTGCTGGCCCATTTCCTTTCTATTTTCAACGAGTATGCCCCATAGGTGTAGAGTACACCAGGACCTGATTAAAATCACCATCAGATCAAACTTATTATTTTGAAAAATAATATTGTTATGCAATTTGTTGATTTATAAATAGTAGGAGGTTCTCCCTCGCGCGCACGCTGATTCAACGGGGTCTCTCAGCTGATAGGCATGTATACACGTTAGAATATCCACCACGGGACAAACCGGTTTGTAAAACGGCGCCTGTGGGAACAAAGACGGGTTATTCGCGGCCACGCGCTCTCTTTGCCTTCGTGTGTGACGTCACATGACTTAGGACTCACTCTCCTTAGCCTCCAGTGCGACCCAGTAGTATGCATCATCGTCTTGTCTTTTGCCGAACTCGGAGCATCCCTGTGATGATTCTTCTTATTTTTCTCATCGTGGGATAATTTTTATTTTCAATCGACAGCTGATTTTTCCTCCTGTTTCATCACACGCATTCTACCTGATTCTATATAGGGGCTCCGGAAATTATTCCAAAGTTTTTTTTTATAGCCATGTACAGATGTCGTGCCGACATTATGAGGGTTAATTAATTTTTTTTATAACCGAGAAAACAACCTACTTGCAGGGAAAAAATTTAATATTTTTATTTCTACTCGGAAAAAAAAATTTTTTCATTTAACAATATTTTCTATTTTTTAAGTAATAGAAATTTTATTTCCGAATCAAGGAGAAGTATATATTGCCATCTACCTGGTCCATCTAATTTTCCACACGTCGTGATGAGGAAGAAATATACAACTGTCGTCATTGCGTGCACGATATATATATATATATATATATATTGCCGGCCGACTTTCAGCTGTTGCCCCAACGAAAAGATGGGTCAGCAGCTGGTCCTACGGATGGCAGACACAACCAAAGAGGGTGCACCGGATCCATCTTTATACCTAGACTACGACAAGAGCCATAACCGCGCACAGGAGCGCGCTGAATTGCCATCAGGGGTGATGTTTTTTCTAGCGATTCGAGAAGGGTGTTGGCGAAGAGGGGATGACGATCAATATTGGCTTGCGACGGTTGCGTGTAAAGACACCCCTTGTGTGAATATGTACCCTATCCCCATGGACTGTATGTGTGTTAAGAGTTCTATTGTAGGGAATTAATGAAGGAGAAAAAAGAAGAGAGATTCTCTCACCTAGTCCCATCTTTCGCTTGAGCTTTTTCAAGACTTTCATCTTGCTGCGCAAGGGTGCCAAGATGTTGTCGGTCGCGGCAGTTGGACTGGTAGGACTGCAAGTAGGTATTTCAGCCTCCAAGTGTTGTTTAGGTGGTCGCGAGTGTCGACGATTTTGCTGCAATAGTGAAACAGCACTTGGTCCTCCGGCGGTGCTGGCTACTCGACTGGTGCAGCAGTGACAGGGATGGCTTTTGCCGCCGGTACCTTTGACCGCGCACTCTCCGCCGACCACCCCCATAAATGTGACCGGTGTTGTAGCTAATTTGCAATGGCAATAACACGACCAATCGTTCCGGCTTCTCCTGGCAACCAGTTTTCCTGTTGCTGCTGCTGCTGTTATTCCGTGTCACTTAAAAGTCACTGACGGCAGTCACCACCGTAATAGAAGGGAAAGGGGGTTAAGGATTATCCTGCACACGTGGGTTGCTACACGGCTCGGCTAAATTGGCACTTGGTGTCCCGCAGGAGCGACGGACTGCTCCTCGAGCGTCCAGGGTCGACTGAAGTATTTGGTGAGCGAGCAGCGAGGTATCTTCACGGCGCGCGCGAGCCATCGCCCAATCGAGAACGAGCCGCAACTTTTTCTATCCCCACCAATATTGCAGACGACGGTACACTCCGTCGCGTCAAAGGCCCCTACAATGCGCGCACGCGCTTGCAGCACGTAGTTCGTAGTGTATTATAAGTGTGCATATGAAAAGAGGTGGGACAAGGGAGGAAATGCGAAGCACCTGGTCAACAGCTGCCCTTACCTGGCGGCTCATGGTCTCTCTCGACTGGCTTCGGCACACCGGGCTCAACAACCCTGTGCATGCAAGCTATATAGAGACTCAGAGAGGGCTGCTGCGCCGACTTCGCATCTCCTAGACTATTTTTTTCGCCCCTTGCCAACAACCACACGGCTGCCAATCTTCAATCAAACTCTGCTATATATATCTGCTTCCGGGGGGATGAGGTATTATAAACTATTGTGGCATTTGCAATTGCAATTAATATTTCATGATTTTTCGTCATGTAATTGCAAATTAATTTCATTGATGACTGTGTAAGACGAAGAATAGATGAATATTGCGTTATCTATTGTTGAAAGAACTGAAAAAAAATTTTATTTGAAAAATTTATCTAAAAAATGAGAACTTGAGTGAAAAATTGATAGAAATGTTATAGCAATGATTTTTTAGGTGATTGATGAAAAAAAAAAAATTTTTTTTTTTCGTCAAATTTTTGACAGGTGTACCCCCTCGGAAATGTCGTAGATTCGGGAATTTTTCAAGTTTTTTGACTATAAGTCGGTAAATACAGGTGATAGCGACAAATGTTATTAGAGTTAAATGATTGGGCGTTTAATTTTCTACAAAAAATGTTAAATAACTTTTTTTTTAATTTTTTTTTTGTTTTTGAGATATTGACAATTTTTTGAAATTTTTATTTTTCAAAATATCTCGAAAATAACGTAAAATATGAAAAAATTTTATTCTATATTTTTTATAGAAAATCAAATTCCCTACATTTTATTATTCTTAATATTTTTCGTTATTTCACATAGATGTCGAATTATCGGCAAAAAATGAAAAAAATCACAAAAAATGTCAAATCTCCAAAACTTTAATGAAAAAAAAAAAAATTTTTTTTTTTTCCAAAAAAAAATTGTAAAGTCCATTATTGAAACATGATATATCATTAATTTTCATTTTAACTGACTTTTCGAATAAAAAAAATTTTAACCTTTATGTCCTTTTGTCATTTTCTGGTTTTTCTTTTCTATGTCACTTTTGGGACTAAATTCATAAATTTTCTATTAAACCACATTGTTATCAATGTCTGTCCTATTTGTTCTATAGCTTTTAAATCCGAGAATGCTTTCCAAATGCCGACTAAACTAAACACGATAAGATAAAAATTTGTCCGTTCAATCCCTAAAAATACTCCAAAACCTATAAAAAAAAGTCTTGACAACAAACCTATAAACACATGGTATATTTGATGGTCTTATAAAAATACCCACTTGGCTATACTGATACATAAATGCAGTATATCTCAACAGTACCTACTTTTGCAGATCAAAATCAAGATTCAGGCCCGTTAAAAATGCGTCTTTCCGGCTACACAGTCAGAGTTTCGCCACGCCAAGCGGCTTTTCACGCACTATTCTTACGGAAACGACCAGGAGGCCCCTCCGGGTATGCTATAGACGAAGCAACGTCACCTCTTCGCACCAACACCAAGTCTATAAGAGAGTAGTACGCGGATACGCCCGGTGGGAAATATGTTCACGGCAGCGTGGAGCTTGTTTCCTCTCTACTTTGTGACTATACGCATCCTCCTTGCGTAATACACACTCTTATCTTGCACCTATGCGAATAATAAGCAATTATTTCACCGAGTATTACTTCATTAAAACACTAATCACAACCTGATAAACGCCCAGCATCGCAAAATCGTCGAGGAACCCGACTATACCGTGGCCTAATAAAAATCGAGTGTTGATAAGTATAGATGAAAATTGTGAATATAATTCCGCAGGATCCGGGATATGAGTCCCCCCTGATGTGCTAAGGAAACGGAGACACGGTTCGCTTGCTTGCAGAGGGCGAAACGCGCCGATTTCAGATATGCAGTGGCTTCACGTGGGTTCACGTTACTCGTTCCGAGGATATGGAGGTACACATAATATTCATATAAGGATTCTAAGAGCTACAAGTCATTTACACTTCACGCTACGGGTGCTAGAAGCACAACTCGCAGTCCCCAGCAACTTTGAAGCTATATTTAGCTAGATTTTATGTTTGTAGGGGAGCTAAAATGAGCTTTCATCCATGATTTTAGTCTAAAAGGGCTCTCCTTCCGATAGACCGTTGGAAATTTTCAAGATTTTCGATCGGTTTTATTGGTTTAGAATATATACTTTGTTGGAGCCTGATGATCTCTCCCCTACGTGATGCATGTAACGGAAGTAAAGCGGATGGCAGGAAGTAAGTGAGACTGGCACGTGCACCCCCTCTTTTTGCAGCTACATACATAAAATATATCCGAGTTGTGCATTGACTGTCTCATCTGCTTGTCGCGCGGTTTCCTTCGAGCATACACGGAGAAGAATTTATTCCAGAAATTAGAGTGGTAACACTCTAACGCGGGTCTATAAGCCCGAATATCAAATTTTCGTGTGTATTTGATTAAAAAAATGGACTAGTAAAATAAATTTTTAGAATGGCCACTCTAAATTACTTCCTTTTTTCTCGACTAAAGTCGCATTCAGTTGCATTAGATTGCGACCGAACAGAATACTAGACTCGATAAACTTATTTTTAGAGTGGCCACTCTAAGCCGTTGGTTTTCTCAATGAAAATCTGGCAAGATGTTTTTTTTTTGTATGTACATGACCAAATTTTAGTGTGGTCACTCTAATTTTCAAACTCTAATTTCCAATTTTTAAACTCTAAGTTTCAAACAAAAAAAAATTAAAATAATAAGCAGAAGATGGCGAAACACTCGCTCCTTGTCTAATGCGTTAAGCAGTGTCTCGCCATCCTGTTTTTCTTTCTTTATGTTGTCACGTGATGTTCTCATGCAGTTGGATTAGTGGGACATTTTTCTTTGTGCGCACAAAACGTTCAGACGTTGTCTGTAAACGTTGTGGAAAATCGTGATAATTTTTGAACGTGAAAAGTGCATTGATATACCAGTGAAGTTTTAATGAAACGCGATTCATGATGGCATCTATCGGTGTGAAAAATGTGCCCAACGGAATTAAAACGGTAGAAATTATTTAGACATTTTCATTCATCGGCATTTTTTAATTGTGTCAACTATCGTGAATATATCATTTTACGAAGTTTATGTCATTCGTTTCCATTTATATTTTATAATAATAGAAATAAGTATGGATTTCAGTTACATGAAGAAGTGTTTGGACCAACTAACTATAATAATATAATCGTCCAGGTAAATATATAGCCTATAACGATAATGATGCAATATGATGCAATCGTGCAAGATCAATTTATGCTAAAAATTTTTTTTTTCAGCGGCCGGAAATAAAAGAGACGGAGGTAGAAACTTCGCAAGGCAAGATTATTATAACAAATCTCGATTTCGAAGGATGTTCAAGGACTATACAAAAACCCTGTCGACAGGCACCATCAGACAGCATTGTCACCACGTTGGAAGCACCACCGAATTTGTACACATCTGGCGAATCGCGACCGTCCACTAGCCACGCCACTGCATCATCGGAGGTTGAATCGGTATTTATTATTAGTTAAAATTTTTTTTTGACAAATGGCATGTGTTTTTAAACCGAAATGCAAAATTTTTTAAACTTTTTTTGTTGCATATATTAGGATGATGAAATTCCAGCCCAGACTGCATGTGCAAATCAATCCATTCCACCACAACAGGCTGTTCGTGTAAATAAAAATACGGTATGTCCAGTAACTGGTGAGAAAAAAAATTGACTATAAAAGAAAAAAATATAAAGTCGAAACTGCTAATAATAAAATATTTGTACCTAAAGCTTGGATTTAATAAAAAATAAAAAAAAA
>MVJL01000368.1:0-15246 GCA_002156465.1 Macrocentrus cingulum | reverse complement strand
AAAAAATATTTACATTTTCGTGAGGTGATCTCCATTTATTCTTCCATCTATCGAGAATAAATATGAGGATTTTTTTCAATGTTTTTTTTTTTTTTTTCAATGCAAAATAAATCTACTAAATGCAAACAAAAAAAATAATAAAAAATCCATCTCCTATTGATTGAAAGGTTGGGCGTATAAAAATTATAAGATGAATTGATATGAAAAGCTGAACGATGAATAGAACGATTAACGAGATCAACGCAAATTGTCGTGCCAAAGATTCGACTGCATATATAATTAGATGCATTTAGATAATTACTGAAACCGTTAAAGCCGAGAATTTCCGGTGATGTTACCGCGACGAGAGACGTTTTCCTACCAAGCAATTAAGCCGAGTGGCTAATTAGAGCGCTGGCTAGTAGCGCAGCCGCGTACCACAACGCTACAACCTTGATGCGCGGCGCCATCGACAAGTGGATTTTGCCCGCAGGAATAATCTTGCGGTTTTAGTCGAGGGTCAACCCATGCTGGACATTTGGTCACTTCAATGCTCTCCGTGCTACTGCAATTGCGATGATTCATTGTCGTTATTGCCCATGCACTCGATGAGGATAAATGTTTGCACGACTGAGCGACAAAGTTAAATGAGCAATCATCAAATATTGATTGCCTTCGAATCTATCCCAAGCTGCATCCCACTCAACTAACAATAATCTACGAATTACATTCCGGAATATAACATTCAAGGTAGAAATTTCTGGGATATATTATCATTTTTTAAACCGTTTTATTTTACTAAAAAAAATTGTTTTGTTGCTTATAAAGATAGGTTAATTTTATTGTTGAATTTTTTATGTTTGGACATGCCTAAAATTTGTGATCTTAATGCTTTTCGTTTACATTATTTACTTTTGTTAAATAAATCCGTTTAAATTAAAATTTTTTTACCTCCTTTTTTATTGTACTTCATTAGCCAATGAAATTACGCGTGTTGGACGATCATCATTTCCACCGCGATCCGCAGAATTACATGATCCATCAGTGTCCACCGGACCACAGTCCGCGTAATTCACACTGACATGCGAAAGGTCGCGCCCAAGCGAGGGCAATTGTCGCGTGTATATCAATTTGAAAGTAATTTCCGATGTTTCCACAAATACCGATTTTTTTTTTAGTTTAACTAAATCTCATCCAACTTGAATAAATATTTAAATACATAAAAAACAAACTCGCCTTTTTAATTTTTTTCCAACTATATTTATATCTGTCGTTTATTGATGTAGTCGTTAATAACGGAATGTAAAAAATTTAATACAAGTCAGAAAATATATAGACCTATTAGAATTTTTATAATCACGGATTTTGTGAGAAATTTAAAGCACTTTGAAAATAAAAAATTAATAAAAATAATTTTTTTTTCAACTAGACCGTGCACTTGACGCTGTCGATGAACAAAATAAATCTGTAATAAACGAGATAAAAAAAAGAGCCAATGGCTCGTGTGATAAATAAACTAAACCGTATAACCCAATCAATTGCTTTATATTTTTTTCAATGCAGTAACTCATCGACATCATATCGTAGCAACACATCGCGCGAATATTCGGGGTTTATACACTCGATATACAAGCTTTGGGGTAAAAACTCTGGTATTCCTGTGAAATACGAATGTCCAAGTTTGTCTATAGATATATAAAGTCACACATATAACAATAAAAAGCAGAGTGAGCACAGAGGACACGAGAGGAACGATTTAATCGCGACACATTAACGGAAGTAACGCGCGGACGCGTTAAACTGAATTAGTGGAAGTGACGCATACCCGATGAAACCACGCGATATTCGTCCGAAGCCGTCAGCCATACACATTCAGAGGCATTTCTCTCTGTTCGCATGCTAGTATTTTCACGCTTCAAAAGCCAGTATTGTGTTCGGTACAGAGAATGAAGAGAAAATAGAATTGCAGACGCGCTTTTACTTGCTCACATATGCCAGCTCTTTCTCAACTCACTAATGCTCTTCTCTGGCTTTTCGTCGCTCAATTCCCCAGGCAATTGCAACGCAGTTTGAGTGTCGACTTATCCGTGGAAAAGAAGGCAAACCGCTTTGGACTGTAAACAAACCCGTAACGGAATATCCTGGGATATAAAGTTGTTTTAGATTTTGTGCGTTGGAATGTGTGTAGATGTGAGAATAGTGTGCATTTTATGCGCGATTTCAAGTGCATAAAATAGAGTTTTTTTTTTCTTCTTTTATTTCTTGTGGGCGTAGAGGATCATGGTGAAATAAATAAAATGGTCACGGGTGATAAAAAAAAATATTACTCTATGTAATAAAGTTGAAAATAGGCGTCGAGTATTTGTATTTGTCTCAATTTTTTCATTTCGATGTGGGCAATGATAGTTTGGATATTTTTTTATTATAGTTACCTCTTGAACCAGTCAGTATAAAAATCAAATAATGCGCTGTGAAATTTTTTTTGAAAATATTATGATGCATAAAATGATGAAATTTTTGTTGTTTGATATTTTATAGGCTCATTTATTTATGTATTTATTTATTTAAATGGATTTTTCACGTTTTAAAATAAATTGTATGACATTTTTTATAAAAAACAACATGTCTTGAACGTTAATTTATTGGTAAATGATGATAGTTTAAATATTTCTGCACTACAAATTTATTTTTTTTATTTTTTGATATTTCATTTTTATATTGAATTGAGCGACAAATGCAATAACAAAATTATTGATGCTATCCGGCGTGATCGTATTCGTGTATCTTCAGGATTGTTGTAAAGCCGATTTGAGAAGGAAAAATAAAAAATCTTTTATAGCAATCGCAGACGTAGCCAATTCGATCGACCGTCAGATTCAGTCTGGTTTCTTCCGTTTGCCGGAAAGCTCAACGGACCGAGCATATTCGTCCTAGAATAAATTCGGAAAAGCTCATTGCGATATTGCGCCAAAAGATTCTAGAATTTTACACGAAATTTCTCTCATAAAATGTATATAGCGATATTTAATATAATAATTATTAAACTGAAAAGGAAGAAAATTAAAAATGTTAAATAAATTATATAAAAAAAAAAACGAGGTTAATCTCACGAGTCATTAATACTGTAGTAGCATTTAATCACTCGAATTATGAGAAGCAATCAACTAATAAATATATATGTTAAATTAAGTCACGCAGCATAAATTTATGGAATACATCGCACAAAAATAGTTTAATGAGTCTTCTTTACTCAACGTCATCGCTGCTAGCGGCACGTGAAACTCTCATTAAAATGACAATTGGAAATTCAAATTTCGATCGAGGTTCTGATTACAAGACACGTTTGGTCTGGTACTATTCGCATATATTCTATCGACTATTCTAATCATAATACGTCTTTCACAGTCTCGATTATAAAGCGTGTAAATTTATACAAATTCTCATAATACGCAATTGTCGTTGGTGTTTTTAAGCTAAAAAAAAATTTTTATATTTCAAATTTCAACTTGTTATAATGAAAATTTATATAATACTTTTTTTTAGAGATAATATTTCATTATTTAAAGAAAAGTATATTTTATTAAAGTGAAATTTTTCTGCAGTAAACGCGGAATTTTCCGAATTTTTAAAGATATTTGTTCTTTTGATATTGTCGTAGATACTTTAGAGGAAAATTTGTGGAAAATTTTCTTCTATTAAATCTGAAAATAAGTGAAATAAGCTTCAAGGATGTGGGAAAGCTCGTCGAATTCTTTTAATGGAAGCTCGTGAGACACAAGGACAAAGGACAATGGTGAAAACAATGAGAGCAGCTGCAGAAAGGTTGAGTCGGAAAAGAGAATGGAAAACCGAAAAATAGAAGTGAGCGAAACTTTCGAGGATTTTCCTTTACCGCATTTTCTTCCATCTCGACTTTTCACTTTCTTCCAATGGGTATTCAACATTTCTTGAGGATTTACAGCTGCTTTTGCAAATCTATGCGCAGCGCTCGTTGTATCGAAAATTACGCAAATGGTGCTTCTACAGAATTTGAAATAACAAAACCATGTACATATAAATTCTAATATTTGTACGATTATATGTTTTTTTTTTGTAATACACCAAAAGTTCTGCAAAACTCATTAATCAAACTCATTAATTCATTTATGTATATTTTAATATCGTTATAAACTTTACTTCTGTTAGTTTTAAAATTTCATGATAAATTTTACTCGCGGAAAAATGGATGAAAAAATATAAAAAGTAATAGAGTGTATTAAAAAAATTGACGAAATTAAATATTTTATGCTTGTATACAAAACTTTTTCAATAAATGTACTAGAGAGAACCACGAATTACACACAATTGAATCCACAACTAGTTCGTTTATAGACATGCCAATTAACAAAGCGATTGAAACCATGAATTCCCGGATGAATCTTAAAAAATTATAGGATATCCCAAAAAAATGTATTTGTCGAGGCTGTAAATCCGACAATCGCGAGAAAACTGGACGAATAACTGGATCACAGCCAATTTTGAATGTGCCAAGCACACGATCGCGAGTACAGATATGATTTATTGAAGCGATGTTATCGAACCATGGGTTGAATCGAGAGAAAACGTGAAAGAGAATGAGAAGCGCGTTCAAAAAAAAAAGGAAAAAAAAAAAAACACTGAAGGCGAAGCGCGAGCAGACAAGAAAAAAGCATTTGCTATCTAATTCGCCCTCCAGTAGTAGTCTTTACCGCAATTTTTCCCACCCGAATTCTCAACTAATCCCCCTGAAATTTTTTTTGAGAAACTTTTTCTCAAACTTTTCAATCTATCTGCAAAAACTGTTATTATAATAATAATTTAGTTAAGTTATTATAATAATAATTTATGACTGTTTTTGTTGAAGTAGAAAAACAATTTATATCTGAATGATGATTTATATTTCCATTATACGTCCGGATATCAGATGGATTATAGCCTAAATCGATTACATCGTTTATTGCACGAGAATCAGTGATAATCTGCAGAATGGAATGGCCGAAATACCATCAGGATAATTCTAATGCGCTTGGTTTCATACGATCAGAGGAAGAGTAGTATAGATACGTATATGGCCGGCCATAGATGTTGCATTTCGATATAGAAATGCCGACGTAATCCTAACGGTTATTCACGCAGCTGCTCACTCGCACGTGTGCACCAGCATGAAATGCGGGGGAGGTGTTAATTAATGGAAATCACAGCATTATAACACTGCAGATATTGCCCGCACATTACGTCAATTTAATTGAAACATTTATACCACTAATAAACAATAAATCAACAATAATAATTTATTAAACTTTTTTTTTATCCAACTAATCCAACAAAATTCCGATAAATCACTTTTTTTTCTTTGTTATTAATAAAAAATCTCTGTGAAAAATGAAATTCAATCAAAGGATATCAGCGTTGATTAAAATTTTTGTATGATTAAATTAAATTTTACATACAAAAATATTTTTTTATAACTGTCAGAACAGGGCGGTCACTTATCCAAGTTATTGATCTGTTGCTTGACGTTAAAACTGCTCGACCATCATCTTGACTTGTACATCTGATGATATATTTGACACACACATTTGGAATAAATTTTGAAAGAGAATTTAATAAAATACCTCACTATTAAAAAAACCATTAATAATCACACAATTATTGATGGATTTACTATTCGTATTATTACAAATTATTATTGTATGCTAAGATCTTATTACATCTCTGGTGATCACTCGAGATCTCTTCTCTCTCATAGATTTTAAAATATTGAATCGTTCATAGATTTTATTACATCTATTTACATGAATGTGGATTATCACATGTTACATCAACTTAGATTTCCGTACATGTAATGAAATGACCTGATCCTGGAAAGGATGACTTTTTCTAAATCGAATTCATATAAGTCATAGTAAAATAAAATTTTTTGTTTATTTGCGTGTTAGAAGGTACACGTATTAGAGTGACAAGTTGGGTGTTTGTATGATTGGTGATGATCTGACTTGAGCCGGGTGACGACATGTATTTGCTATACCCGCAATGCGTTAATATTTATATTTATTTTAAAAATATTTTTCTGACTGCCTGCATTTTGTTTGACTTTAATTTATTGAAATAAAAATTCTCAAATTTACTAAATCATTGTACAAGTTTTGAAATATTAAAAATAAATGATAATATTTTTTTTAATAATTAAAATTTGAAATATACGAATTTTTATATATTTTATTAAATATACTCACATGTCGCAACAGAAGAGTTGAAATGAATATAGATCACTATTTTCCAAACACCCACGCAATTGCACACAAAAAAAATAAGTTTGAATTTTTCAGTTGTAGAGATTATTTGATAAGATTCTATATATTATACACAAAAATAATCAGATAGAATTTATTAAATCGGGGATTATAGACTGGAATTAATCGCACTCACGCGTAAGCAATTAATCACAATTCGTATCGCAACTCCAACCGGGGGGGACAAGTCATGGTTATTTTTCTCCAGACAACTGTTATACGATAGCGTGTCACGAAGAATACATGTATATTGAATTACACTATTTCTCCCGCGCGTATTTCTTTATATCCCGCTTGGCTTTGTGTCGTTCGCTGGCCGGGTCACACGAACACGCGGTCACAGGAAGTACTCTGCGAATACGCGACCTAAAGTTTATAATCCGGCAACATTAATTGCTCAACATTTATTAAACGAGATTTACACACCTTTATACTACGCGCAAAGTTTATATTTATGAGAACTTTTTCAAGTTAAACAATAGTTTGTTTGTTTACAGAATCCTTGCACCTGTATAACTCTGTAATTTTCATTTGTATTCAAATAAGTTATTCCACTTGATCACTTTTAATTTATATTTCTCAATTTTAACCACTAATCCACAATTTTAACAACTAATCCACTAAAAACTCCATTAAAAAAAAATTCACTTCTTATTCTTAAAAAAAAAAATCACTTGCCAACTAAAAACAACTTTTAATGATTGCTCAAGACCATTAGGATTTTTTATTTTAATTTTTAACAATATCCAAAGTTTTTGTAAAAATAAAAATTTAACTGAATCACTTTTTAAAAATTATTTAGTGTTTATTTGTTTTATATCAATTTCACTGGTGCAAATATTTTTTTTCAAGGTTGAAATATTTCTTGTCGTTAGATTAACTTGGAATGTTTGAGGAGAGACTGTTGAATCAGGGAGAAATTTAGCCTGTACAGCGTGAACTTGTGGTTTGTCGATTGTTCCCGGTCGAGCGGTTGCTTGTTAGCGCATCGGCAAAGGACTGGCAGACGTCGCGGTAAAAGCCACGGCGCACCATGACGACGCATCCACCCTCATATGCCTCCACGACATTGCGCCGTCGGCGCCTATACATATATGTACATGGGAATATACGAAATAGTCTTCTATAGGTTTTTCCCCCGGCATTGTCCATAGACGTACATGTCCGTTAACCGTCTGTCGAGCTGTCGAAAAGTCTTTTTTTTAACTCGTTTTGGCGCGCGATGCTACGAGCGTCCTTTACACGTCGTATATCGCACTCGGCCGATCTATAATCCATATAATATCATGTGGACAGTCATGAAGCCAAGTTACGTCGACGGCACTCGACATAACGAGAGCGCGGAAACCATTTGCTTCGAGGCGATTGACGCAGTTGAGGGGATGGAGATAGATGTCGTTGTATATCGCTGAAATTGACCTCAATCGAGAAATGCGAACGTGCAACGTGAGAATTCAATGCTTTCGGTCAAATAACGGAACGTTTGAATACATAGCCTATTTCATACCAGAATTCAACGTCCAACTGTCTAGAATTTAAACGTTTTTATTCTTCTGATGGATAACAAATAGAAAATTGATTGATTTATTCGTTGGACTGCGATGAGTAAAATCTTCAAATTCATGTATATATTATTGAATTTTGTATTATCAATTTAGAATTATTTTTTCACTCTTCTTCGATCACACAACAGTGATTCAACACTTTTTATTTACCACTCAAATATCGTTACCGATTTTTACCGATCTTTTGCCATATCTAGGAAATTCAAAGTCCCATTGGTCCATAAATATATTAACACATCCTAAATTACAATATATATCGCAAGTTATCGAAATATATGCGCGATATTATAGCCGATTTCATGGTTAAAGCGTATGAAAATTATTTTATACGAATGCACGCGAATACTGTAAGCGATTTAACTCAATCGTAAGCTTGTAAATAATCCTTTGCTTTTTTAATCACAAAAGTGAAGATCTAAAAATTTTTAATTAAAAAGCCTATTATAAGAGGCGAAGAACGAAATGAAAAGAATAATTGGATTTAAAAATATAAAATCTCAAAGTTTGTGTTCATAATTTCAATCAAACATTTTTTTTTTTTTTTTCAATGCTCATAATTATTATATATCAAAGAACGTCGACCTTTCAAACAGCTAGACGGAAAATCCACTTAACGTGGAGAAGCGATGTTGCGCTGCTCGTGTTCTACTGATAACCGTGAAACTCGATCGTTTTATGAGCTTGCACCATTTTATAAGGGACACTCATGTCACATACCCAACTCTGTTTTCTTCTATAGAAATTGGACTTTATTATTATTAAAGTCATGATATACATAATTCATTTAGTCCGTCTCAACACCCAATTTAACTTTTTGAAACTGTGTCATCGTGAATTTCCCAACACTTGAAACCTTCACCTACTTGAAACCTTCACCTATCTTGCTAGCTTGTCTTCTTGCCAGTACAATTGTATTGCGAAATAACATGTCTAGTTGATCTAAAATTCTGTTTACTCATTGACTAACTTGTTGTTCAATTTATGCGTTCTCTATATGCATATTCATATTTATACAAAAAAATAAATAAATCAAAAATCAAAACAAACAGAAAAATATACTAATTAATGATTAAAATAAAAAAAGAAAAATATTTTAATCGAAAAATAATTCGTGTAAATAATTTACATCAATAAAATATAAAAATTGTATAAAAATTACAATAATATCATCCCAATTGATGCAATAAAAAAAAGTTAACAGGAGAAAAAAATTGAGAAAAAAAAATTTAACCGATTTTCATCGACTGCTCGCGACTTGCAATGGCCCGGGGGGGTTTAATATGTACATACGAGGGTGTAGTCAGAGAAGCGAGACTACGCGCGGGTGATAGGGAGAAAAAAACCCTTGACAGTATTTCAAGGGTTGAATCTCGTGTATTTTTTCATTAAAAGGGCTGGGTCAATTTTGTTTTTGTTGAAACACGAATGCATACATTTTTACTTTGACCCTCATCAAATACTTTGAATTGAGGCTATTTCTAATCTGCGGAAAAAGGGTATGATCCCTTGGGAAAATTTGCTTCAACACGGCTAGCCAAAAAAAAAAAAAAAGAACAATTTATTCGAATTTTTTATCCAAATTACGACGTTTTTCAACTGGGATTATAATAATACAATTAATTTACGTGATGGCATCAATTGAGATTTTATCGAGAGCACTGCCAGCTTGGTCATTGACGAAACACGCATAGATTTCTATTAGAACTCCCCTCGACACAAGGGGATTTTTCAATATCTATACCAACGACAAATAGATTGAAAATACGGATGACAAAGTCGATCAATACACACTGGCATTTCGAAGAATCAAAAAAAATCGCGTGATGATGACAGACTATACAACATGCGCACTTCCTGCGGAAGTCGCCATCGTATCGTAGCCATTGTCGAGGAGCGAATTGCTTATTTCTTGCTCGACCGAGCTAGTTAGTCGAGTTCCCTCTACATCACAAGCTTTATCACGCAGTCGCACACATTTTGCAGCCGAAGGTGCGGAGAGGACAGAGCAAGTATTAAGCGAACGAGAGAGAAAAAAAAATTAGAGGATAAAACTCCTAGGCACATATATATTGATTATGACAACAAAATGTTTCCACTTAAAAACCTGATTTTTATCATTAAAAAAATTTTTCTAACACGTTTAAATCATATTAAATAGCTTTTAACGATGGGAAATAAAAATTCAACTATAAATACCAACATTTAACTAACATAATATACGGTAAATTTTGTTATTTCGATCTTTAATACCAGCCTAAATTAAAGGCACAATATAATGACTGAAATAAAACAGGATTTTTCAGAAATCTGGAAAACAGACGTGGTAACTACCCAGCAATTTCGTTTAATTATCCGACGAATTATATCCGAGAATGACCTGCCACCACAATGGCACGAAGACATTGGCAATTAAACGAAGTTATAAATTAGTTATAATGTTAGCATAACGGTTTTCAATCTTCAAATAGAATTTAAAGGCTAAATGGACGAGAAACAATTTATTAGCATCTGACGCCACATAATTCTGTACTATATCGTGCTGTCTCTCCTCACTGAGAGCACTAAAAAACAAAATCCAGCCCTTAAAATTTAACAATTAACCGTCTCTAAAAAAAACTCGTGTATTAGTACTTTTAAACCCATTTTTTCTCATTGCTTTGACGCTGTGTACAGCGATGGAAAAATCAAGTTTAAGCCACGCTCTGTATCTCACAGAAAAAAAAAATACGATGTGATAAGCGCGAGTTGCTTTCCAATATAATTTACAAAGACAGCCTTTGACTGTGTGTGAGCAGAAGGACCGCACAGCTAACGCGCAACAGTAGTCGATTTTCATTCTTGATGAGCTTCAGCTCATCAAAGCTTTGATCCGACTGTTTGTTAGAAAGATTATCCTAATTAAACTTGGAAATTAAGTATATATATTCTTTATAATTAGAAAAAATGTTTTTACTCTTTATTTTAAAAACGCTATACAATTGGCGTTATCTTAGGCTGTAACACGAATAATATGATCATAAATATCGCTCCAATATACGCCATTGCGCCTCCAATAGCCCGTCTAATTACCCGCAGCCCAGAAGAAGCGAATCGGGCGGAAGTTCCGGCGCTCCGGGGGTTGAAGCGAGGCGACGCACAGAATATTGCACGGCCCACACACAAGAGCAGAGGCTGGTTATCTATACCGGCAAATATAGGACGTTCCCATGGGAAATACAAATAGATCGACCCCAGTGTGTGTATGTAAAACAAATTATATCGTCATAAGAGAGGAACAATGGCCCCATTTTCCGTTAGATCAAATATCTGCTGATTAAACAGCATGGGAATAACCATGGTGGTTAGCTTGTAACCGATCAGTCAATATTATTATTTCATGTACTTTGAGGCATGTGTGCACGAATGTTTTCGAATAAAAATAAATAGCGACTGTTACATAATAACGATCAATATTGATCCCGCTAAAAATAATTTTATCCAGTGTTATTGGAGCAGAAAAATACGGAAATTGTTGGTACCTAGTTCCTGATTTTGTTTTTGATGGGAAACGTCGGTAAAGCAGGTTACAATAAGGGTGCAAAGCGCACACCCCTTCATGCTATGTTCTCTGCAGGTAAAAACGCTCTGCACGGTTAAAACAGAAACTCAGTTGGTTAGTCATCCTGTATCAACAAAAAATTAATCTTATGATTAGTTAGTAATTTTTTTTATTAATTTTATTCTTACCAACAATCGATAAAGTTGTTATTTTAGGGAGTAAAAAGCATTTGAAAATTTAGTTTGACTAACCAAGAGGGATAAATGAATTTTTTAAGTATTTTATTTCTAAGAATTCTATTTTTTTCGTTGCAGAATTGTTGTGCTGGTGTAATTGAATGGATGAAAAAAATTGAATCGATAGATTGACAATGAAATAGTGCAATGAAATGTCTGAATCTCCGTTGAATATTTTTTTTTCGTTCGATATTCAATGATCCGAAGAATATACGTGACACCAAGTCCAATGATGTGAATTAATTCCATCGATTTCGATGTCAAGAACAGCGATCACGAGGTCATCTATATTTGATTTTTATTCTGGCCTTCTGGCTGGATCGATAATAGCCAACATTTACAGTTCATTTACAATCTGCAACAGCACATACGCAAGGTTGTCCACCTGATATCCAACAAATCGTGTTTGTACCGCGGGAACGAGTAATCAGGCGATGTCATGTTTTTCAATGGTGACATCTACCATTATTTACGTGCTGATAACACCAATGAACAATTCATCAAAGCATGGGAAAAAATTGCCAATTAATTGAATATTAAAAAAAAAAAAATTAGTTTCCATCCATCCGAAAAAAGGTTTTAACTGCATTTTTTAATTACAAAGTGTCGTGGTACTATTAAAAATGTATATAAAAAAAATTTGAATTTTTTAAAAGAATTCTCATCTGGGACATGAGTCGAAAAAAATTCTCTTTTGGTGCAATCAATAGCGATTTTCAATGGCTCTGTTTTAATGAATTTGCAGACATAGCTTCGTCGATCCATATACATAAAAATAAACTATACTAACAACACGTTTCTCGCTATTCTGAATTGTTTGCTGAGAAACTCGAAAATCAATGGATTTCATTTAACCCGACTAGCCAAATTGCTTTTGAAATAAATGGAGCAATCGAATAGCGAGCGTTCGACGATTGAAGTCGACTCTTCAGGGCATACCTGCGATCCGCCAACTGAGATCCGCCACGTTTCCAGTACCACTTCCGCAGCAATCCGAGAAAATCAAGCATTTTTTAATTAATTAGACTTTTGAGTCTTGGTTGAAATTTATTTAAAAAATCGTAGAAGAAACTGGATTCGACGGAAACACTAAAATCCTTAGAATTGCAATTTTTTAGACCATTTTAATGACATTTTAAAACATCTGTTACTTTCGATACCTGTTCTATATTAGTTATTACAAAAAAATTTCTCCAGTCTTTACTGATTTTTAAACATCACTGTAAACACTGCGTTCAGTCTTCCCGACATTTCTTCTCGGTTAATAATTAAAATTTTTCAATTTAGAAATAAGACTTGTATATTTCATCTAGCTGTAAAATAATCGTCGTGAAAAAACTCATCAAAATAATTATAAACGGTATATTGAAAATTTTCAAATCAGGGGCGTCGCTCGATCCTCCATCATTATTCTCCTTTTATTGCCGGCCGAGGGAGGTAGTATATTTTTATTTTGTTTTCAACGCGGGAAGCTCGTTAAAGCTGACATCCGTTAGATTCAAAGGCACGTGCGCGCATGTATATCAGGAGTGCTTCTATTCGGTATTTTCAGAGTCAATGTATTGGTGCGATCGGTGACGTATCCACAAACACACACGGCTGGCAAATGCTCGGCGGGGGCTGTCACTGACAGGGAGTCTAACTACTGACTCTAACTTATTGTCACCAGCATAGAGAATTCTCTTTTATACTAGCCTGCTGTTATTTATAACCTTCTATTTATCATTTGCTGCGTGGTATCTTGGAATAACATAATCTATACCTGACCCCAAAAAAATGGATCGCGCGGTGGAAATAATTTGCATGTTTGTTCAACCATCCTTGATTTTTACGCTATACTATTTTTGGAATTTTTTCTACTCTCCAACATTTGACAAATCATCGCTAATTGAGTATCGGAATAAATGGAAAAAAATAATGGGTCGGCCAAAACATGCATCAGCACTTGTTATCCACTTGTTTAGCATCGACAATTGTTCACTCATCCGACTATGCTGTTGGTATGTTTGTTGTCCATCTGTCTAGCTTTTCTTGTTTACTTCTCTGCCTGTGGTCCGCGTGTTTGCCCCAAACATTTCGAATTTCCGGTGTGTAATGGACTCCCGACGTTGATTTAAATCGAAAATAATTATATATTCTGAAAAAAAAGTTACTTGAATGTTTTTTACATTCAAAAAAAAAAATTAATTGTTTTTTTCAATAAATAAACAGGTATATCTATTGACTATTGTTTCGAAAATTTTTTTTTTTAATTAAATAATTGAGTTTACGTAATTGCTTCAGTAAATAAATTTATTTGCGTGTGATTTTATTTATCATATATATTTTATATACTCTGATGTTGAAAAGTTATATTTGATTTCGTGACCGCCGCCATTGATTTGTATTAAACTGTCAGTTCTCCCTTGATTGAAAACGCTTCTCAACTTAAAAATTTACATTTTCTATTTATAAAGGTGACACAAATATAATAGAAATAATCGTGAATAATTTCCAACGTGAAATTCACCTGTTTAACGCAGATTGACGATAATTAATTGAGCAAAAATGTCAACTGTCACACTCCAGCATATACGTCAATGAACCAAGAGAAACACCTATCACCTGCAAATGACAATACCCAATCCCACACATTATACTCCAATTTCAACATATTTTCTAAAAAAAAAAATGACAAATCTATTTTTGTTTATCGTCGCCATCTTGACTGTACTGAACATTTTAATTATTCATCAATATAATAAAATTATCAATTAAAGAAAAAAAAAATTTAATCGAAATATTGACTTAACATAATTTTTAAATTAATATTTTATTATATATATTTTACTATATATAAATATTTAAGTTTTATTAATTAGCAACAAAATATACACTATAAATAACAGTTTTATTCACAGTGTAATCTTGCCAATAATATTTTTATTAGTTGGACAAACAGAAAATTAATGATTTTTCTTAATAATTTAATGAAAATTCTCTCTATTCATTGAATATTCTGAATTGATAATATTCCATATAAAATTGATCCCCGTGGAACTTTCACAGCCAGCAATTGCAGCACGCTTGAAAGCTCTTGTAACTGAAACTATATCAGCGTCAGTTGACACGAGAAGTGTGTCATCAAGGAGTAATTTTCTCATTCTCGAATCACGTTTTAACGGGCCAAGTTTTCGGCACACACGACAATCTTCACCACAGTAGTAAATGTAATAAAGACGTTTAAACCGAGAACTCTGCGACGAGAGATTGAGAAACTATATATTAGACTTTCAGATGTTCTGAGATTGTGAGAGAATACGATCGTTGACGATAAATAAGCGGTTGAGAAAAAAGTCGATGCAGCATCCCTATATATATATATTAGACTTTCAGATGTTCTGAGATTGTGAGAGAATACGATCGTTGACGATAAATAAGCGGTTGAGAAAAAAGTCGATGCAGCATCCCTATATATACGGAGATCTGCGACATGACTTTTCACTTACAATGTGAAATATATGGACGAGAAAAAACGGCTGGAAAAAGGGGAACAAATGCGTGACAAATTAATATAATTTATTTTAGTTGGATATCTTCTGGGTGTTTGAAAAAAAAATTCAATACACAGTTAACAG
>MVJL01000365.1:0-18302 GCA_002156465.1 Macrocentrus cingulum | reverse complement strand
GGAGAGTGTATTTCCTCCTAAACCAATCATCAAGCCCCTGATCATACTCAACTACCTGGTCAGGTGATTTACCGCGTGCTTATTCCGTGTGTGAGAGAGAGAGAGAGAGAGAGAAAACACTACTCTCAACTACATACTTTAGTTCACTTCATCCACCATAGAATCATTCCCTTTGCTAACAGTTGTATAGAGTCTCTATTTCACCCAGCTTGTACGATACTAACCGATATTTGCTCTGTATCGAGTCTGTCAAGGAACAAAACTCAAGCTTGTACCTAATTACTAACGCTATTTGAATACAGACTGTTATCTTGTTGATCTAAATTACCGAATGTTCACTCTCTCTTACCACCCCCCAAACTATAGTCTTTTCAGAGGCTCAAGGTAATTATCACATAATAATTACCACCTAGATGAACCATAACATACTTTTGTGCACGGCACGAACAAATCAACCTGCCGCGTCACAATATCAACCCGTCACTTTTCAACATCTCATGGTTAAAAATTCATCAAAATTAAAGTTGGACTGTCGTGAGGGTTAGAAATCGATGAAAAATTTATACAAGAGTTCTAAATTATGCCTTTGATCGATCGGTAAAATTTTTAAGCAATTTGTCGTCTGTGAGTGGAGAAATTAATTTGTAAAGAGGCCTTTATGGAGACTTAACTTAACTGAAATACTAAAATCTTTAGAATTTTTTGTGTTAAAAGTGATAATTATTAGGCCATTAGTTTTAGCATAATAGTTTTTAACACTATATCATCCAATAAAATTTTTTAAAAATTTAAACACAATGATCGGTTACATTTTTATCGATAAAAAACTTTTGGTACGTGTTTTCTGTTCAAATTGACATCTAGCAGGTCGCAGTTGATGCACCTTTTGGGTTTAATTGAAGATTTGGAATAAAAAAGTGTTCTTCTTTTTGAATAAATTAGTCTTTTTATTCGTAAGCATTTTTATTTATTAATGAAAAATATTTATTGTTGCATTAATCAACTGTAAAATTAAATTTCTGTGGTTTTTGAATAGAATAAATATTTCTTTACTTTCACAAGAATGTTTTTTTTTTTTTTTTAATAATTTTCAGACTATATGAGATATATTATTATTTACTGATTTTTGAACGCCACCGTTTTAGACGACACTGTGTTCTAATTGCGTTCAGTCACCCTCATGATATACAATGAATTTACAATAATAATAATAATTGCAAAAAAGTCCGTCGTTTCAAACTTTTTTTTAATAATAATACAGAAAACGCATGATATAACCACTTTTACTTGAAAAAAAAATTATTTCAATTCGCATGAATTTTCAAATCGATGCTCGAAATATTTTATTCATGAAATTTCATGTATTTTGTTAATCTATAAAAATATTTGTAATAAATTTTTATTTCCTTTAGTCGTGAAAACCGATGAAATCGGATAATATAATCTCCAATTGGGATTCTTACATTAAATTTCTCATGTGTAAATTTGGCAAATTCGTTTTTTTTTTTTTTTTTAATTTTTTCTGTGAACTGTCCTGATAAATGGATTTTTTTATTAAGCTATAGACTTAAAAAAAATGATTTGGATTTTTTTAAACATGAGTTCCAATGTGAAACAAACGACTAGTATTTATAACAACATGCCTTTCATAACTTGACATGTTAAAAATTAAATTTGAAATGCAATTACACAAAATTTAAGCTCAATAGATAAGACTAGCCTTCTACTTTTGTATTAGATTATGTATTCTACTCAAAAGAGATTGCGGACATAGGATATATTTTTTTATGAAATGAAATCTACTTATTCCGAATATATATTGACGTATTGGCCAACTCTACTATAGATTCTTCATTAAAAAAAAATCCAAGTTCCAATTCAATGTATATATATTGAGACGCGTTTCCATGATTCAACAGAAACGGAGTAGATCGAGAAGAACGTGAACAAATTGACTCACTGCGAAACTGTCGAGTGGAATGAATATTTAAATTTTCTAGTGTAGCAAAAAAGAAAAGTGAAAAAGACCAGTCGTAGCCGACATTTAATTTGTTCGCACGAAATTGAAACATTTTTCACGGATTTTCCGGAAGGTACTGGGCGTCATGCACGTACACGCCAATTGGCTAAGAGTGATGGGTACGTCAAAAACCAATCACGCTTTGTGCAATTGATAACATTAATAACGTGCAGCCAGCTGGCAACTATCGTATATTGTTCGGAAGTTTAAAACACACCCGGAACATCAGCCAGTCTGACATCTGTCCATATATAGATCCAACTGATCCGCCAACTGTATGCAATTATGTCGAAATAAATTTTTTATTTAATATAAACGCTTATCATACTTTTAAAAATTTATTACACCCAGAAAACCATTAAAATGTCTTAACTTCAGACTGGAATTGAACATTTCATTTTATGAAAAGAAAAAAAAAAATTCGTATTTACGATAAAAAAATTAATCGTTTTTATTTTAATAGAAAACAACATAAAAAATTACTGTACTGATCATTATGCCGATTGGCACAGCTTGTTGAAAGATTTTTATGAAATTGCGCAAATACGTATAAATTGATATTTATATTTACCAACGATACGAAGACATTCAGAATATAAACATTAAGCAAGCGCTTGATTTTCCTCCCCCTCATTTGAGTCTCTCTCTCTCTAAATATTGACAAAACTTCTATTAGAAAACAAGTTTAAAGTAAATTATATGTCCATTAAATTAAGTTGAAATAGAACACAATAATCACAATATTAAATAGCTGTCGAATTATTTTCTTTTCACAATATTCGAATTTAGAATCAATGCCTCAAACCACGCAATATTTCTATTAAACTTTAAATTTATAAATAATATAATTACGTATAATAAAAATTACATTCAATACATTTACTTGATCTAAATAATTATTTCGTTTTCTAATTATACTCCTCGAATCGCATTTATCGCAAAATAATTGTCAAGATTAATTTCGTTCATAAATATGAAAAATGAAAATAATAATAAATTCGCACATTTATCAATATAAATAAAATCATAGAGAAAGGAAATTTAATTGTAATTACTTAGTTGAAATGTAAAATAACAAAATGTAATTATTTGCAGTTGAAAAAAATTAATTAATCTATTTTACGACAATAATAGTCGATCTAGACTTTAGTCTCTCTATTTATTAGAGACTGTAGTCTTAACGATGAAATGTTTCTATATATGAGAGACGATATGCGTGAGACATCGTAATGTAGACAAGAGACTCTATGCAACAGCCTATTAACAGTCTCGCTCAGTGCCAATAGAAAGCCTGTTTAAGTGATTTAAGTCACTCAATTCCAGTCTATGAAATCACGAATTTTTTCGTCCTAAATTATAAAATCCTCTAAAATAATTCTCTCGAAAATATCCCAGTTACTTATATTCATTATGAAAAAAACCTTCTTTACGTCAATTTCAAACTTCTCATCACTATCCTCAGTATACACAATAATGCGATTGGAGAAGAAGCTTAAGAACAGCTTTTGATAAATTTTCAATAATGGAAAAATAATACCTTAGATTTATTAAGATAAAAGTTGTGAGTCTTTTCATATTTGTTGATATCAAATGTCTCACGGTATGTTAAAAAGCGTATGAAGTTTCCCGGCCGTTCCAGGGTGTATTTATATACAGTTCCTCATGTTGCTCTATTCTAAAATAATAACTTACAAATTGACGACAAAGTATTTTAATTGCCGGCGAAGAAATTGTACTCGATGTCTCATACCGAGACCAAGCCCGTGACGATATAACTTATGAGAACAAGATGCGAAAAAAATTTGACCAACCATATGTTCGATTGCGTTCGTTCATATTTTCTCTCCTGAATTCCGAACCTGATAAAGAATTTAGAGAAAAAAAAACGCCATTCGGCCTCTACCCGAGATGTAAGGTAGATTTCATTTGTATATAGGTTTAATCTACATTAAAAACGATTAAAAATGCAAAAAAAATAAAAATGTAGTAGGTCATTTAAAATATAATTTTGTAAGCTTCAAGATGCTTTTTCCAAAAATGAGCTATCTGTTATCATTCGCAAGATATTCCGAAAATAAGTCACGATAATAGCGTTTTTAACGATTTTTGAAATTTTAAATGGTCACCATTTCTAAACTAACCCACCGATATGGCTCAAATTCGAACTTGTTCAAGGTTGTGACCCAAATAATAAGTGTATAAAATTTCATCAAGATCGGTTGATTACTTTGGCAGCTATCGTGATGACAAGCTTGGGTTATATTACACATATATACATACATATACCATGAGGACAAATGCAATAGTTAGATTTATGAAATCTACCTAAAAATAAAAATGCACATAGCAGTCTACGTGATATTCCGACTCAGAACGTGTGTCTGAGCACATTTTTCAAGTTGTACTAGCTTTAAAGCGACGGCTTTTTAATATTAATTCAAGTTAACTCTACACTCAATTTTAGGTATCCAAAAATTACTAAAAGCGGTGTGTTCTATCGTTTCACCATGTATTATTGATTTTTCAACAGCTCATTTTGAAATATTTAGATACATACTTGAAGATATCTAAGAAAAAAGTCTTCTAAAGAGGTTAAGAGAAAAATTCCGTTAGCGTCAGAGTTTAAAGCAGTTTGAGAGAGCTCTAAAAAGCATATACTCGGAAAATCGTCGATAATATAAATAAACAGTTGGAATAATAAATCGCGAATAATGTGGCAAACCTGGGTCGTCATATACCATCGAGTTATTAACCCAAAAAACATTTTCACCGGTAGAACAGCGACGCCTGTAACCCTAACTGCTACCGGCGGAATTATAATAACCATAGAATTACATCTTCAGAGTCTGGCTAATAAAACAAAAAGGGTAGTAGGGTAGAAGAAACAAAAGGGAGTAGGAGAAACGGGCAAAGGGTATATGTATATACTTTTAGCTTTACCCACTTTCAATCGGACTTAAATCCATTAGACAAAGTTGTTGGTAACGAGCGAATAACTTGCTACTACCTAAGAGATTTGCATGGTTAACATGCCCCCAGTGTGAATTCAATCAACAACACATAATATTCAATTAATTACCAACATTCCCGAAACTTTCTCTAATAACAAACTAAAAGCATTGTTATACCAGTGATAGCCGTATTTATGGAACACTGGAAGAACCACTGCATCACAAAATCAACATTCGTGTAGAGCTTTAACAACAGCCATTAAAATAATTATCTTGAAAACTCGGAAAATCATTTTCCGTACTTAGAAACTACTTTGGTTTTTTTTTCCTCTGCTTTTTCTCACTAAAAATATTTTCTATGCACTTTATCACTAGAATTTCAAGTGTCGGTATCCTGACACTTGCATGTCACTCATCTAGATCTAAAAAATTCTGAAATAGTGTTGAAAAAAAAATTGTCTGATGGTTCTGCAAGGTATTGTAGAGAATTATTGTAATCCTGAGCTTTTAACTGACGACTCTGATAAAAGGTCACAGAATGAAACTGCCCAAGGCGAGCTTGAGAAAGGTGTGGAAACCTTTGGGAAATGGTTTTCCTCAATTTGTCGTCATTGCTCGGGGCAGTCTTAATTGAATAAACTCAATTTCACTTTGGTGTGAGAATCTGCAGGCAAAATCGAACGCTAGCAGCTTAGTGAAATTGCAGAAATATTGATGGGACAAAATGTTAATTATTTTCTTGCTTTTCGTATAGTGGATAGAAAGAGATTTTAGTAATCTCTATATAGACGGGTCTGCCGGAATCTTATTCTATTTCTTGTTATAAAGAGGTTTTTATATCGATACTTCAGAACAAACTTGGCTGCAAGATATTTCTGTTTTTCTTGAAAATTTTTGGACACTTTTTATTATTATCTGATAAAAGGATACTTGTAAAAAGTTTTATTGAGAACTTGAAAAACTCTTTTAGGGTAATAGATTTGATTAGAAATGAAAAAATCTAAAGTGGTTTATGATTTTAATACACAAATTTATAAATGATATTGATGGTGAAAGTGTTTTTTTATATTGAAAATGAAAAAACATATCAAAATGTAACATATGCGGTGAGGAATTAAGCACTTTTTCATACAATAATTATGAGGGTAGCGCAAAGAAACCGACTATTTTAGTTTTTCGGGTCTCTTATCGAAAAATCATAGTTTATCGATTCATCGCAGACAGGGAAAAAAAATTTTTTACAATCAGATTTCGACTATTTTTGCAGGTTTTAAAATTCGTGAGCGACCTCTAAAAATGCTTGTATCAGGCTGAATTTTTTAGAAAGTTTTAAAAACATAATAAACTATGATTTTTTGATACGAGACCGAAATAACAAAAACAGTCGGTTTTTTTATGCTATCTAAGCAATTATATTTTACAAGTGAAGATATAATTAATTTTCTGCGAAATATAAAAATAATGATGTAAAGAGGAAATTCAGTATATTTTTTTACTAAAAGAAAATTTATTTATATTAAGTCTGCTTTAAAAACCATAATGAGAAGAGTCATGCGTGTAATCGTCATGTTCTCGGACACGTTGGCTGGTTGGTAATGAGGAAAGTTTTTTGAGAGAAATATTATACACATATCTCGAGTGTTCTGGACATGCAGAAACCTACGTGTCGGCTGCATTATGCTTCGCTACAATTTCTGGACATAGCCCAAGAGCCACAAAAGCATGATGGAAAATGTGCTGCATGGAAAATTAAAACAAAACAGAATTCACAGTTAATTTGCCGAGGTGTTGGTGAAGTAAAAAGCTATATACAATTATAGCCCATCAGTTTAATTTAAAAGTCACTCATCATATAGAAAATCTATAAGCACGCTCATATATTAAAAATTAATTTTACACATATGGTTCCCATTCACTTAATTAACGTCAGCACTAAATTTTTTGCTTGCAGTGAAGCCATTGTCGGTGAAGATTATTAAAAAAGAAAAAATCGTCTCGGCAGGAAAAAAATATGAAATAAAGTGTCAAAGCAGCGGGTCAAAACCACCGGCTAATTTCACCTGGTGGAAGGGATCAAAACAGATGAAAAATGGCATTCGACACGTGAGTATTAAATAAATAAATAATACAATATTATATGTTTAAACTAAAAAAAATTCATCAATAAATAAATAAAAGATACCTCTAAAATAACAAAAAAAAAATGAAAACGTCAATTTAAAAAAATTCGTTTATGCAGATTTAACTGTAAATGAAAAATAAATTTGTAGGAGTGAAAATCAGAGAATATAAATGAGCCTTAAAATATAAAGATCCCCAAGAGAGTGCGATAGAAACCCTCTTTTTTCGGTGCTACAAGAGCGTCAAATTATTGTTGCAATATAAAATTAAACTTTCCCTTGCTGCCGAAGAACAAAAAAATGCCGTGTCGTTTATAAACGTTGGCAGGGATCTCTACGACCAGATATATGTATATATACATGTAAAATTTAAATGTATATAGCCGAAGATATAGGGAAAAAGTGTGACGAGACATTTCCACGACTTGCTCGTTTTACGTGATGTCTTTTTCTTTCTCTCACACCATCCTCAGGCTACTCTGCAATGTCACGCTCATGATCGCGACGATGTTTCGGAATTTTAAAGTAGCTTCGAATGAAACAAGTCGTGTTCATCCCCATGGGAAATGTGTAAAATATTATTTTGACAATGTTTACCAACATTATTTGTATATAGTTATGATGAATATTTGTCATACGTCATGTCAGACAGTGTTATCACGTATTTGAATTGTGAAAAACTCAACAAAAAAAAACGTGAATGATCGATCTAAAAATTAAAATTCGTAAAGGATTGCCTCATATTTTTATAAGAGTTCGATAAAAAAAATATGTAACCTTAAAAGCTTTTATTAATTAATTTTTAAAGGTGATTTTAAATTTATTACGAACATTTGAAAACACATTTTTTTATGAGTCCATATCTTTACAGTTTTTCAAGCTAGAAATTAAAATATAACGATGACGGAGAAAAGTATTGCACATGGGTTTGATTTTTCATTAATAATTCTTCAATCTATTGGATTTAGAATCTGGTTTTTAAACCCAAAGATCTTCGATAAATTGCGTACTATATTAACCTAGTATAAACGGGAAAAATGAGGCTTAGAATTTCCGCTTTCCGATGACCTATGCATTAACATTATGCATTAACACTTTCCCAATCAATACGGTCACAATTTTTGAATCATGATTTCAATCATGATTTCGGGTTTTTCATTTGTTTTTTTTTTATATTTCGAACAAGTATTTTACAAATTCATTTTACTGAAATATTTCCAACATATTCCAAGTTCGGGAACACGAAAAGATGACCGAATAGAAAACAAAAATTTTTTTTAATCAACTAATGACGTAATCTTGAGAATATGATGATTTCCCGGGTAAAAAAATAAATTCATGATTCATCAATCATGACCATACAGTAGGAATTCATCCTATTGTTAGTGAACAAAATCTAAACATTTGAAATAAACAATCGTTTTGTATTTATTTGCTTTACTCGAATGAAATCAGAGGTTTGTTGTAAAAAGTGATGTTTTAAAAAAAAATCATAAATAAAAGTTATAAAAAAAAATTACGAAGAGAAAAATTCTTTAGAATATCTTTTAAAATGATAGGATTAATGGAATTTTTAATCTCAAACTATTATATATACAGAATTCTGTGTGAGTGCATTCACAAAGGCCAAGTTAATCATAAAAAAGAATTGAACCGAAAAAAAGGGAATGTATAACAGAGTGAATGGTTTTTAATCATCTTGGTGCACGGTAATATACTTTTCCATTTTCATGCAGGCATCGGTATATATGTCGACGGTACATAGTTAAATATATATGCCACGGGTTTCCTCTCTTGTGACTATAGGGTCCACTGTATGTGAAGAGAGAAATGGAAAATTGTGAGTGGGCACACAGAATGAAACGGAAAAAAAGAAGGAAAATAAATCCCCAAGGCCGAAGAGAGAAGAAGTAAATAACGGGATGAAAAAGCGCGACGAGCAAATGCGACGGGCGTGGTCGCGTGCCAACTGCACTCTACTCCCGTTACTTTCAGCCTCGCCTCTGTCTTGCGATTTCGTCGTTGCCTTTGTCCTAGACGTTTGTTTTCCCTGCGCAAAGAACAGCGATAGCATTCGAACAATATTTCAAAACAATCGCACGAAGAGTTGGAATTACTGTGCTATTGATTTACAATCTCAAACGACATTCAGTTAAAAACATCGCAGCTTCAATACTCGCAAAAATTTCGAGTAAATCTACTATGCATATATTCTTTTTTATGTACGACAAAATTCAATGCATAAATTAGTTATTTTTAACATTTATAACAACATAAATGCTGAATTCTTTATTTTTACTCATTTATATCCACATGGCAATTTTTTAAATTCTAAAAATATAAATATTTCTGAAATAATAAAATTCTAAAAAAGTATAAACAATGAAAATATATATAGATAGACTAAATATATATTCTTAAAACAGAATAAATCAATTCTTCGGAAAATTGAATTTTTTTTTTTATTTTTCATATTCTTAATTTTTATTTGTTTACTTAATTTTTATTAGCTTTTATATATTTATCTATCAATCAGGATCAATTTATAGATTACCTTTTTTTAGAAAAACAATGATAAACTGTCAAATCCGATATTTTCAGTAGTATAATCACTTTTAAGTCAGCCATACATTTTTTCATGTTCTTGAACCATTGAAATAGGTCTGTAACATAAAATTTCATTTTTTACTTCTTAAAAAATCCACAAAATACATAAAAATAAAAAAACTTTTTAATTAATAAATAAAATATTGTGTTTGAAAATAAAACAAAAGCATGCATATATGAATTGTAATTATATATAATGAAAAATTATATTTTATCATTTTTCATCCACAAAAATAAATTAATCTCAATGAAATTCGAATAATAAAACATTTGTTTATATACGGAAAACTATGGAAAAAAAAAACCAAGCCGAACAATAAACTAATAAATATTCATAAATTATTTATGCCTGCATATATTTTTAATATTCATATATTTCGTACTCTGAATACCCTAAATGAACATGTATATGTATAATAATTGTTCAGTGAAAATGATGACAACATTTCTATACCAAAAGCAAGTTGGGGGTTATATGCGTGTGAGAAGTTTCGTCTCTAGAGATTTCAAAGTGCAATAGACATGCGTTCCGACGCGTGTGAGTTTGCCAGATAATCGAAAAGTCAAGGTGTGTGAATTCAAATAGAAAGTGACTTGAAATTAGTTGGATGTCAGAGAGTCCTAGCCTTTTAAATTCTCCGAGTGGAGCTTGAAAGTGGTTATAGGGCGTCCCATTTCCTTTGTCAGGGGGCTAACTGTGAAGCTAAAGAATGTGACGTAACCGCAGAGTATAACAGATTCACTGAAACGTGCAATATTAAATTTCAGACACTTTTTTTTATTTTTTTATTCATCAAAATGTCACCCTGAAATTATAAAATTCATTGTGTATAATTATTATTCAATATTTTTAAAAGTTATAAAATATCGCCGCAAATAATACGACCATCTGTCAAAAATATTTATTTCAATTGTTTATTTATTAAATAATTTTTTTTTGTTTATTTATTAAATAATTTTTTATTGCTGCGGTTCTGTGTATTAACAAGATCTAAATTTACTTTAACGTTTTTTTTGTATAACTACTACTGAAAAATTGTGCACAACTTAAAATATATTTCGTTTACTGCTCGACGACGCTCAACAAAATTCATCAACCCTCTTCAGAATCTCAAGCACGCCATGTGCCCAGTGCTGACTAAAATGCGAGAGGGGAAAAGTCCAGCAAGAGATAAAAAAAAAACGTCATCGTGACGCCAGTGGTAGTAGTCAGCGCACGACGCGACCGAGATCCCAAAGGATCTCTACCGCTCTCTCTCTCACTCTGCCTTCTCCGCACACATTTTTAATTTACACTTGACACTCTGAATTAAGTGATTGTCGCACTATTTCTCTGTTCTTTGTGTATTAGACAACCAAACCGTAATTTCTTGAAAGAGCTTTTGTATCCTTTGTGTCACGATATTGCAGGGGTGGAAAAAAAAATAAATAAAAACTAAACCAGGGTAAAACTGCGTGGTCAAGCGAAACTTTTCCAGAGCCAGGCGAAATGAAGATTTCAAATAAACATGAAGAAATAAAGTTTCTAAATAAAATTACTTGTTTTTTTTTTTCTCGTGTATATAAAGTTCGATTTCACATTTACTTTTATTACATCCCTCGATTACACCCGAGATATCGAGGAGGAATCTCCCGAGTATTGAATTATACAAATGTACGGAAAATTAAATATTCCCCGGGTTCGAAAGAAAAAACTCAACAACGACGATGATAAAAAGTTTTTAAGAGTTTTTTTTATTTTTATCTGAATGGTTAAATAAATCACCGTGTAAATATACTCACTTAATTATTTAAAAAACCTATATTCGTTGGAAAATTGATTCCATAAAAAATTGCACACATTTTATGCAATACCGTAAATGCTAGAATCACCCGTGAAAAATGAGATTCGATCAAGTGGGATAGAAATAAATCAAAGTTGATCTACTGAGATCAAAATTTTGGGAATTTTTCTTTCTCAGCTTATTTCATTACATGTATACGGAGATCTAAGTTGATGTAACATGTGATATCCACATTCATGTAAGTAGATCTCAGTAGATGCAATGAAATCTATGAACGATTCAATATTTTAGAATCTACGAGAGAGAAGATCTGGCAAGAACTCTGGTGATCACCAGAGATGTAATAAGATCTCAGTCTGTATCAATAATTTATAATAATAATAGTAATAATAAAACCATAAATAATCGTGTGATTATTAATGGTTTTTTTAAAGCTTAGTCGGATATTTTACTAACTTCTCTTTCAAAATTTATTCCGAATGTATGTGTCAACTATCATCAGACATACAAATCAAGATGATGGTCGAGCAGACTTAACGTCAAGCAACAGATCAATGAAGTTAAGCACTCGTGAGGAGGTTCCGTACTTGGATGGGTGATCGCGGAGTTCCGAAAGTTATCTCGTAAATTCGATATTCAATTTTTTTTTTCATCAAGTCGATTATTTTTTACATGATGTAACACGTAAAAAATAATATTTTTATATAATATTTAGGTTATTGACTAAAATATATATTTATTACATCTCCACACAAAATTTTGATCATAGTGGATCTCAGGCTTTTGATCTCTTTTGATCAAATTTCATTTTTCACAGGTTTTAATAAACTTCCATATATTAACATCACCGTTGAACTATACATATTTCCGAATTTTTACTAAATAAACCGGTGACAATCAATCTCTGCAGCCGTTAAAAAATACAATCTACGCTATAAATCGTTACTGAATTACCGGAAATCAAAGAAATCAAAATTCATTCAACAGCAGAGATGTTTTCCGAAGTAACGGTGATTTCTAAATTTTTTTTTTTGTCAATTTTTGTATTGTTTGTAGCAGTCGAAAGTCAAAAATGCAAATTTCTCTGAAAAAAACTGACAATTTTATTATTCTATAAAATGGTAAATGATTGAAAAAACAAACTCAACAGCGTTACATCGAGAAACATTTCACCTGTTGAATAAATTTTCATTTTTTTTTTTGTTTCAGGTGACTCAGTAACGATTTATAACGCATGTTGCATTTTTTTACTCGGTTGCTGAGATTTACTGTCGCGTATATTTTCCGATAAAAATTTAGGAAAATGTAGTTCAAAATTAGTATTATTACATTACAATGACAAAAAAAAACCGAGCATGTCCTGTATAAAAAAAAATCATACATATATTTCATCGAAAAAACTGTACTCTTCGCTCCCTTAAAGTAAATAATCGGGGAGAAGAAAAAAGTTGGCAAGCAAGTGGAATATTCCATAACGACCTTCTTTCTACAATGATTATTACTCGACGACGCTCATTGTAATAACGATCGTGAGACCACGCGACGTAAGATAACGAGAAGTCAATAAAATCAAATTGCTGCGAGTGAGTTTATTGTCAATGTGCCTATCGCTAACACAATCAAGATGAGTGCTTTTGCAGATATAACAAGAGAGTAGGAAAATAAGCCTCTTTTGTCTCTCTAGGTTAAGAGAAAATCCCCTGAATTTCCCGTGTTATTTTCACATGAGTGCGTTTGGCTCCGTGAGAAAAAAACGCCAACGCACAGCTGCTTATTTTATAATCTGATTCTTGTAACCCTTAGCCTTCGGCTATTTTTTCCTACATTAAATGTATCTGTGTATATATGTATAGTTATATATAATCCGTATTGCGGACTTGAACTGAAGCCGCTACTTTTATTTCCACATTCCACTGGGATCTAAATCCGTGATTCCACCCGGAAAAAATTCGCAATCCGCACCGCACTGTACCTACTACTACTCTTTTCGTGTGCGGATTTTTAGAGGATTTATGAATGATACCTATAATGTCTGTTTTTGTTCTGCTTCCTGTTTTTTACACCGAATTATTTTTGTCATTCGCTGCAATTTTTCATATGCACACACGTGAAATTGATTTTCTTTTTTTCAGCATATAGATACCGACAATTTTTTTTAGCCACATCACTTGAAATAATAACAAAAGGATTTTTTTAATTCTTTTACTCAAATAACAATTTAAAAAACATATAAAACAAAATAAATATATTTTATAGAAGAAACTGAATGATTGTTATTTGAATCATCTCGTGAAAAATGAAATTTGATCAAAAGAGATGAAAAGCCTGAGATCAACTTTGACCAAAATTTTGATAAGATCAAATTCGATCTCAGGAAATGTGTGGAGATGTAATAAATATATATTTTAGTCAATAACCTAAATATTATATAAAAATATTATTTTCTACGTGTTACATCATGTAAAAAATAATCGACTTGATGAAAAAAAAAATTGAATATCGAATTTACGAGATAACTTTTGGAACTCCGCGATCACCCATCCAAGTACGGAACCGCCTCACGAGTGCTTAACTTCATTGATCTGTTGCTTGACGTTAAGTCTGCTCGACCATCATCTTGATTTGTATGTCTGATGATAGTTGACACATACATTCGGAATAAATTTTGAAAGAGAAGTTAGTAAAATATCCGACTAAGCTTTAAAAAAACCATTAATAATCACACGATTATTTATGGTTTTATTATTACTATTATTATTATAAATTATTAATACAGACTGAGATCTTATTACATCTCTGGTGATCACCAGAGTTCTTGCCAGATCTTCTCTCTCGTAGATTCTAAAATATTGAATCGTTCATAGATTTCATTGCATCTACTGATGAGATCTACTTACATGGATGTGGATATCACATGTTACATCAACTTAGATCTCCGTACACATGTAATGAAATGAGCTGAGAAAGAAAAATTCCCAAAATTTCGATCTCAGTAGATTAACTTTGATTTATTTCTATCTCACTTGATCAAATCTCATTTTTTACGGGATAAATTGAAATGTGTTGTTTCAAAATATTCGAAATTTTCAAAAATGTTAGATGAATTTTTTTCATATGATTTCTTAGAACTGTGAATGATATGGAAATATATGGAAGACTTTGTGAATTCATCTCTTGGATGGTTGGAATTTAATTATATACGTTGAGAATAAAGTCGTGTGGACACAAAAGCTCGAATATCTAGCATATTCTTGTCACACACAACATTTATTTAATTATGACACATAAATATGAAAATATTCTCAAAGGTCATCGCAAAAAAAATTTCATTTTACATAGCACACTAGACGAACTAGTTATTCTATAAAGTTTTTTTGTAGATACTGGTTAAAAATGACGCAAGGGGGTTGCGAATTTTTTCCGAGTATATTTAACGCTATATTTCATAATTATTTCCCAAAAATTTGAGGTTCGAGAGTTTGTAATGGTCTTTAAAATGACGCCAGAGGGTTGCAGGTTTTTTTAGGGTGTTTTTGAGACTCTAAACTAACTGTAGGAATAATATCGTAGCAAAGTAAAATATTTTATACTAACATTAATTGACTATTTCGTAATGCTCTATATTTTCATCTAAATTTAAACCTTGTTTTAGCCTTTCTTTCTCTTATATGATAATAATTTATCAATATTTCCTAATAATTTTGTAGTGAGAAAAATACATTTTGTTGTTGCTCATACACAATACCACAACGTATTTTAACATCATTAAACTAAAAGCCACTGAGACTATAAGAGCATTAAGTCGCTCCATGCTGACTAAATTTATCCTCCTATTATTTAACATTCTCAGCGTAAGCTTATCTTCATGCAAACGATTTTAATCGAAAATGTATAAAAGCGGTGAATACATGGTGAAATAATAAAACACACTTGTTATAAAAAGTTTATAATTTATTTTTGAAATATAACAAGTCAAATTGAATAAAAACAAAAAACACAATCATATATACAAGCACTGTATATCGCTTTAGTTTTTGTTTATAATTCAGAAGCGACACTGAATTCTATGATAGTTTTAAATACCAAACAGCAGCTTGTTGATAAATAAACAGATTATGAACAATTTCAAGTGTTTTTATAAAAAATTGCAGCCGGAATCGAGTCTACGTCAAAAAAAACTTCGCACGTTATTAAAAAGTGATAATAAATCATTGATTATAACTAAATAAAAAAATATAGAAAATTAAAATTTTTTTCAAAAAAGATTTGAAGTCATTATATCGAAATTTATCGAGTACTATACCATTTTAATTAGAAATATGAGCAAAAATGGAGTAGGCGAATGTAAAGTACACCCTATTGCTTCGCAAACAGGATTTACAAAAAAAAAATTCACCTCATCCAGTCGAAAGATTCATAACCACTATAAAAGTATTTTTTATTTTTACAAAATTTCTAAAGAAATATCTATAAAAAACTCGATAATTCCATGGAATATTTATTAAAGTTCTAAATTTGCAATCAGGACTATTTGACAAACATTAAATTAACCCATGTCGCCCTTAGGCTACTAGCTTTCCAGATAATGTGGCTCCGAAAACCGCGTACAATAAATATATAGAGAAACGGGAAGTATACCTATTACCTACACAACCGTGCAGAAATAAAACCTCGTGTAAGCCGCCGTTGGGGGAATCTCTCGAGGATTTTCCACGCATTTTTTAACAATTATAAAGCACTAAAAATAATTACCAACAAAATGGACAAAGAAAAAAATTATAAAAGAATGTTTTTTGTTTCGGTTGAAAAAATTCAAACATTTTTACGATGACAAAAAAAAAAATAATCAATGATGTTAGGAAGCATTGGAGCTTGAATAACGTCAAAATTGCGAAAAAAAACATCGATCGATAAGACCATTAATATCCTCTAGAACGAAGAGAGGTCTCGAGAGCCATCGCCGTCTCGGAATATTCGTCGAAAAATATCTGAAAAATTGGAAAGACGGCTTCTGTTATTAGTTTTCACAAGCATTTCATCCACTAAATTGGCATAAAAATGCCTATCCAAGTTAATCCAACTCTATATTAATTTATAAAAAAAACTAAAAACACTCAGTCGTACCTAAATGAAAAAAAAAATCAAATGCATTACTTGAAGAAAAATATACTAAACTGAAAATTTAAGGTCTTCATACTGATGAAAAAATATTTTTTTATACGTAAACATTAGTAGTAAATATTTTTTCACTTGATAAAATAATTTTGAGTAATCAGAAATATTTTTTTAAGTCGTAAAAAAAATTGAAATACACGATTTATCATTTTTTTTTATCGACGAAAAACGTAAAAGTTCTTTTTTCAAGCTTGAAACATCCTAAATAAATTTTCAACCTGATTTGAAATCTTCGAAAATCGATAGAGGCAACATATTTAAAAAGTGTTGCGATATTCAAACCATCTTTAAATATTTATATACATTATGCAACTCATATTAAAAATCAGTAAACTCAAATATTGGATAAAATGAAAAAAAAAGGATATAGAATTTCTTTTTATTGATTTATAAAAAAAAAAAACAAGAGAAGTATTTAAATTCATTGGTTTTAATTTGAAGACTACGCAGATATAAAAATTGAATCAAGCAGATGGTTTTTTTCCTCGATAGAAATTAAAGATTGAGGCGCTGAGTAAGAAAGCTAATTTCGATTGTCAACTCTGCGTTGACTGACCATTTTCCCCTATCTGGAAATCACGCATCGATAAATGTCGGTGACCAACCAACTGAAAAAACCTTATCTCCCCTAACGGTATCACTCTGCTCCTTCTATTTTTCCAACTAAGCACCCAAATCCGTCTTCGATTAAATCTCTTAGATAACAACATACATCGTGATTGGTATTAATTCTCAATGCTCACTGTTTAAAATTTCATTTCGATAAATATATTCATGTGAAAAACCATACAACAGTGGTACAACAAAAATTCAATTTTCTTAAAAAACAATTTAAATAAAATATTTTTATTTTTCACAGTATTAAAAGTAAAATTTTCATCATTTTATATTTTTTTGTAAGGTTTATTATATTCTGAGTATAGAAATTTGAACAATATACCACTATAAACGTTAGTCTATCAGCTTTAAGAAATTACCCTTCTGGTGTGTTGAAAAAATAAATATTTTTCCTGAAAAAAATGTAAATTTGTATAAATGGCGCGAGGTGTGATTTGCAGTAGCATCGAAAAATGTCGACAAAATAGCCGAAAAAATTATTGAAAAAAAAAAATCAAAATTCCAGTAATATCTGTCCAATGTGCTCTGAAGATTATTTAGAAAATAAAAAAATGTTTTTACTGCGCTGAAAATAAAAAAAATATCTTGTGTGTGCAAATGACGCAGAAATTTAATTTTTAAGTTTATAAAGACAATCTCAAAGTATTTATCATTGTCAGATAATTGTTGGCAAACCAACGGAATAAGTTATTTGAAATAAGTGCACTCTTACTGTGATATTTCAATTAAAACCCGAGCGTATTTCAACCACAACCTGCTTAGTCTCAATTGAAACAAGATCCCGATTGATTTTTATTAATTAAAAAGTACTAAATTAATATATTTATATTTTTATATATTTTTTCGAGAGCAAATAGAGTCTTATACTACTCTGAAAAAACTAATTCGTTAATCCTTATTACTTTGGCCACAATAAATTCTACAAATAATAAAAATCACTATCAACAACACATCTGCAATAATTATCTGTAATAAAAACATTTCCGTGAAATAATTGTCACTTTTATGGAGTAAGGACAAAAAAATA
>MVJL01000353.1:0-125597 GCA_002156465.1 Macrocentrus cingulum | reverse complement strand
GGAATAAGATTATGAGGTAGGAAAATTTTGATGTAACGCATTATAGCTATTTTTAAATGTTAAATATGATTGTTTTGAATAGGAATAATTCGCCAAACACTGCATCTGTCACAAAGAGTGAAAATTTATATAAGCACGAATTAATTATTATAGTGACAAAGCAAAGTACAGTGAAGCAGTTTTAACAATGTTCGAATGCTGATAATATTTTGTCATTGTGGAAATGGAAATTAAGTTAAAGTTCGAAAAAAAAGGATTCGAAAATGGTTCAATATAAATGTCGTTGATATAAATACGTTTGTGTGTGTGTGTCTGTGTGTATGTATGTATCTATGCGAGCAGTACCATATAAGCCACGTGTATGTATACTGAAGTTAATATGTGTGAATGCAGCGTAATCGTATGCGAAAAATTATAAATGTGAATGTTTTCATGCATCGTTATTAAATGAACCAAAAAGTATATAGATTTTAAGTATAGATTATTATCGTGTCATATTTTAATCGCATGGATATGAGCACATAACCAGATGCCGTATCTGTCATAACATTACTGTATAGAAATATGCTTCATATCCAGTTCTCGCTAAAACTATGTAAAATTCTAAAGCATCCCAAAAGATTACTCATTAATCTTGCATTTAAATGTATAAATATGATATAGTTTAATTTTATAACGATAATATTACCCTGTTATTAGCGAATGTTATTGAAGAGACAGGATCTCAGTATTCGTATGTATGTCTGATTGAAGACTATTTAATGATAACAATGCAGGCGTCTTTTTTTTTATATTTTTATAATATCTAAAATAACTTATTAGTCATGAAAGAGTGTAATCCAACCACGATACGTATAGAAGAACTACATTCTGTAATAACCATACTAACTATAACAATTTTGTCAGGAAATATCACGCACTCTGAAAAACTTTTTTGATTGTTGACAATACACTTTTATAACTCTGAAATTATACGCTTGTTCCATGCTTTGTTCATACAATTTCCGCCAACTGTTTTCAAAAATAAAATTCTCCTGATCCATTTATACAAACTGTAATTGAAATATAATCCACAATATTCCTAAATTTAATACATGCAGCTGTGATCGTAAGTACAACTAATCAAAGTAATAAACTACCCTAAGTAAATTGAATCCTTCAATAATACGCGGAAACAAGAATCCGGTGAAAGAAATATTTTGTGGCTTGTACGAGTTTCCTATTCGAACGAACGAAAACTTTATCTGACACCGTTATATTTTCAGTCACATTAAAGCAAAAAAAAATTGCACCAACTAAAAAAAATTCTAGTACCAACAATATATTAGAAAGAACCAACTAATGCTTCAGCTGACGTCATCGACAATTTAGTTAGGGCAACGAAAAAATATAGTTGACCACCTGATAAATGTGCGTGTATAGAATATCCAACTAACCAGAGCAACAGTGTTTTTCATCCGATCCACTTCATTCATGTTTGTAATAAACATAAAATCTGGCCATCCAACCATATATGTAGTCGAGTGAAGCGAATAATTGATTTGTTGATTTTTTTTTACAATTAACTCGACCAAAAGTTTGATTGAATTAAATCAAAATTTTCCTTAATACGTCGAACGATTAGATTGGTTCAAATACATTATCACTTAGAGAGATCAAAAACTTATTTCGTGAGAAAAATTTTACTATTCAATTACGCACTAATCTCATTTTTTTAAATAAAAATAGCGTCAATACAACAACCGTTTCAATGCAGTCAACTGAATTTTAACATCAATTCCATCAAAACATTGAAAAGATCAGCAACGAAGTCAATTGCGCGAAATAAATATGTAGTACTATGACTCCATACTGAAGTAAATTGACCAAAATTGTTAAACCATGAACCTAAAATATAGCTAGTTGAATGAAAATTTTAGTTTACTGAGCTTGTTGCAAAGGTAGCCCAACGGAAATTTCAGTCAAATTAAAACTGTAATTCATTTCATTTAATTACATGTGTCGGCAGTCCTATTACATGTCCAGTTAGATCAAACACATTTGCAGCTGAAAGAAGTCATTAATTATTTATTTGAAAAATATTTAGCATCACGTCAAATACAAACAAAATTTACTTAAATAAAAACTTACTACTGGCAGACATTAAAATGAGTAAAATCTACCGAAATGTAAATTTAGATATCCAAATATTAGAATTGATTTAAATGAATATTGAATCACACGAACTAGAAACTAAAGTGCAAGAAGTAAACATAACATTGGTACAAGTGTACAGTCAATTGCGCCAACTTAAGTTATTGGTTTATTAACGAAATGTGTGACTATTTGAATTAAAAATTTAGTTGGATCGACCGTTTTTTAAGTTTGCATAAATATAACAATATTTCAATAACCACTGAAATGTTATTGATTGAACAATATATCCAACTAATCGTAATGAAATTTTAGTTCATCGAACGTTTTAATATTGTCGATTGAACTTCATATTTTGATGTTTCAACGAACTATGCCATTAAACTGACTCCATTAGTTGGATATCCAATCAAATACTCTTGGTTGATTTGGCTGTTTTTTTTATTTGAATTAACTATAGGATTTAGTTCCTACTATGCAGTCAAATTTTTTGGTTGGCTCCACCGATTTTTAATTGAAATTACCGGTTTTTTTTTACAGTGTAGGATATAATTACATCAGAGAATATTACAGCATTATAAAAAATAAATCTTATTTGATGATAATTAGGATATAATTACATCAGAGAATATTACAGCATTATAAAAAATAAATCTTATTTGATGATAAAAATTGTGTTTATGAGGGTAAAAAAAGAATTTTTATCACATGTCAAAGGATTTTTTTTTCAGATGAAATTTAATTATAATGCGAAAATGAAAAAAAATTCTGACAGAGAGATATTTCTATATCTTTAAGAAATCCTTCTCGACACATATTAAATGTGAAATCAAAAATGAAAAAAAATATATTTTCAAACTGGTAGATAGATGAAAAAATTTTTATTCCTTTTTTTTAACACGAAAAAAATTAAGTCATCTCTCTTTAGGGGGTAAGTAAAAAATTATTTTGCAGTTTAAAATTGAAATATCTTGAAAACTACTGAAAATAGAAATTTTTTTCAAGAGACCTTTTTTATAGGAAATTTTATTATCTACAAAAAAAGTTATTATCAAAAATTGTCTAACTCATCTCCTTATTCAAGATATTAACAAGTAAAATGTTTCCCAGCACACAAAAGGGAAAGCAAATTTTAAAAAATGTTCCAATAACAATAATAACATTAGAAATAGTAAATTTAATGTGATTTAAAATTTAGAAATAAAATTGTAAATACGGCATGAAAAATCTGTTGTGAATTAGGGGGTAGATATTTCCACACTTCTGAAGAATTTCGGATATATATTATTCGTCGTTGGGGCGAATTTCGATCACAAAGGTACAGGGTAAATCCAGTCGTAGTATTCAAGAAATCGCTGACTGGCGAGGATAATAAATTCGATGGCACGAATGCCTACGATATCTCCGCGGCGTGTTTGGCTCGATTACGTGCGAACGAAGAGTAACGCATAGGGTATTCAAGGGGATGGACATGTATCCTGCAAGATCTCTGACTGTTGGACTTCGATATGTCGCGTGTGTGAGGACAATTGGGCGGAGAATGAATGCGCAGCTAAGCGCGCGAGGAGGAAGAGTTTTGGAGAGTTTGCCAACGCCACCTGGCGCACACGGGGTGTCTCTCCCCGATAGCGAGGCTCTTCATTTCTATTAGCTTCACCCTGTCACAGCTCCGTTCTGTCATCCCGTCCCACTCGGCCCCACTTTCCACCCTCTGCATTGTTCTTCACTGAACTGAAAGCAACCCCTTAAAGGCGCGCACCTCCAAGGCTCCGGCGCGCTCAAGTTTGCGAGGAAACTCCGCTGCCTGATGAAAGTTTACGGTATTTCAGGGAATCCAGACGTCCCTGTACTGGCACCACGCGAAATACTGCCAAGACGCCAGAAATCATTTCTCAATTTAGTTTACCCCTGGGATCTATTTAAATATTCATGATATTGATAAGAAATGAAACTTTTAGTGTGTAGACGATTGATAATCATTTTCGTTTTGTGCAAATATCTTTAACATGGCTAGACTTACGAAATTTATCTGTACTACCTTTTCTGTAGCTCTTTTCCTCATTTATAAAAAAGGTTCTGAGAAAAATTTTCATAAACCCTCTAGTTTTTGAGATATTTAGAAAATAAAAACTTCTTGCAAAGTGGGTATTTTATTATTGGGATTATAAAATACTCAGGACCATTTTTTATTTTTCAAAATATCTTGAAAACTACTTGAGGTAGGAAAAAATTGCAAAGGACCTTTTTTATAGTACTTTTTTTCCTCTATAAATAACTATCTATGTAAAAATTTCATAAACCCCACAGATACTGAGATATCGGCAAATGAAAAAAATATTCTTCGATGAAAATTTTTGAAGTAGTATATGTAAAATATATTTTTCTTTTGCAAATATCTCGAAAACTATTATAGTTACAAAAAATTTTATTCAGCACTTTTTTAAAGCTCTTTTTCTTTTCTAAAAAACAGATTCAGGGTAAAAATTACATAACTTTAATAGTTTTTGAGATATATGTGCAATTAAAAAAATACAATCGTTGGTAATTTTGGTTAAAGTTGATTCTCCTGAGATGCAGTGATTTAGGGCAAACTTTGACGCCGAAAGTAAAGGAAAGGCCTGATTACTCGGTTCGGTGACTCAATATTCTGTTTCCTGGACGGACTTTGAGGACATCAAACCATGACGAGTCAACTTCCTCCGCTCGGTTCTCATTCTGCCACAGTTACTCCAGCACTGCGTGGAAAATTATGTTTATCGAGTGACTGATCACTGATTATCATGGCGGCTGATGCTAAATGATTTTAAATTACCTCTAAGAAAGCCAATCGATTACCGGTGACGACGTAGAGGGGGGATGCATAAAATTTCAATTCCGTTTCGTGATTATATGGATGATCCGATGAGTTCGGGGGAATTGTTGGGAGTCAGCAGCGTGGAAGAGGGCTGGATCTGGATAAATGGAAGATGGAAATATCTGGTAGGGTGAGCGGAAATATCAGAAAATCACTCAGAGGTGAATTCATATATCAAAAAGCATGTGAAAGTATGACGAAATGTCTCCAACGTCTGCAGAAGTTGTGAAAGAGAGTGGTATCAATTAATTTAACTCTCGAGAATTTGCAAGAGACTCTTACGACTGAATTCAATAGGTTTCAACTGATGGGTATCGATTCCACCACGTAAAACCTTCCAAGACGAATTCAATATGAATTGAGGAAAAACGAAATAATCACAGTTTCATTTATTAAAAATATCTTCAAAACTAATAGGATAATTAAATTTATCAAAAGAACTTTTTTATAGCTTAAACAATTTCCTAAAAAAATGTTTCTATCGAAAATTTTGTAGTTTAAATAATTTTTAAAATATTCACAATAATAAAACAACACTATTGTGAGAGTTGAAAAATTGTCTCATGTGTCGCAGTCATGTTATTTTGCAGATATCTCAAAAACAATAAAGTTTACGAAATTTTTGTATATAATCTTTTTTGTAGAGAATAAAAAAAGCTACAAAAAATGATCAGGGTAAAAATTTTGTAGGTTAAGTATTTCTCAAGATATTTGTGAAAAAAAAATTGATACTGTGATTCTAACTTCTAAAAAATTCTCAACGTTTTATATTGTTTTTAGAATTATCTTAAGACCTAGTAAATTTGAAAATATTTTTTTAATCAGGCAAGAGTATGATTTTCAAGGGCGTTGGCAGGAGGGAAGCCCGGGCGCGTTCCAAGCAGGACTTACACTGGGGATGAAGGAGGTATTTAGTTTCATTAGCCGCGTCGAGGAAGAGTAAAGGGTCTGGAAGATGTGACGTCCCTTCGCGGCGCCTCACAAGAGTTAAATTATTTCATATTCGCAAAAGCTTCATCATCAATCACAGTTCCATTTTCCCGAGAGACAGTTGATGCCTGATCGGCTCTTTGCTCCTCAAATTCTCGCTCGTGTAATTCACGTTTTCTCGCTGCTTTTTCAGACGCCATGTATACAGCTATATCCAGTCCAGGCGGTCGTTGGGGGTGTGTTTTTACCCAATGTCTGAGATATTTGCTTTGGAATTAAATCAGCAAAAAGCCCCTGTTCTTCACGGTGTATATACTCCTCTCGCCGCGACTCGTAGCAATTGACCGCTTCCTGCCATCAGGTATGTATCACGTATGAAAATATTTGTTTTTGTCAGACATAAAACAAAAAATTGCGAGTAATTTTGTGTGATAAATGGCCGCATTTATTTCCCGTAAGTGCTAGAATTTTTTTTTCTCTTTCAGTATTTTTCTTAAATTCTATTTTTTTAGAGCTTGAAAATTTTTTTTTTTTTATGAATCAGAAAAAGTATCAATATTCTAGTTAAAATTTGCTATTTTTCAGAAAAAAACATTTTTTTATAGTACCTATAACGATCGTTAAAAATCCTGCCATGTGTCATGTTTTCTTTGTAGGATAAAGACATTCCTAAAAAAAAAAGCGAACATCGTTACTGGTCTGGGTAATAAAAAAGAAGATCCTATTGTGAGTCACCCCTTGAGAGTAAAATAGGAGATTCTTCGTTATTTTTTAGTCTGTCTAAAAGGCTATGAAAAAAAATAGATAAAAAAACTGACAATTACACAATTTTTAGGGCCAATGAATTTCTACACGATTAATGAAATAAATAGTAGAATGTTGGATGAGAAAATGATTTGAAACGGTAAAATAACTTAACAAAGACGTCTGAAAGATTTATGAGATATTTGAGTTTTAACGAGAGGAGCTTGCACACAAATGGAAGAGACGCAGAGAGTCCCTTGGGAGCGACTGCTCTGGGTTTGAGGGGAAAGGCGGCTATAAATGCCTGAGATTAATAATAATTGCTCCTTAAGCGAGAAAGCGAGGATGAGGAATATATCGTGACACGGAAGGCAAGACATCACCGGACATAGAGGTCAGTTTGTTAGTCTGCAGTCTTCAATATGGCATCGTGTAACGAGTTCCGCAATAATTCATCTGCCAGAGGTGTCATTGAACTCGCGAATCATTGAATCACTTGCGCAACCTGATAAATACACTTCCGCGATTTTCGTTCCGCCAGCTACTCGAGCGCTGCTCGAGTTTGACTCGCTGATATTCATCGATGATAAAATGTCTCACCCATTTTGCCGCTCGCCATCTTAAATAATTATCCACGGTAATGGGATAAAAAGTTGCAGCCCCGTATATACCCGGTGCTTGATTTATTCAATGACTCCTATACTGCTTCATGCGCTTGACAAGGAAAAAAGTAAAAAAAAAAATTTTTTTCTACAGATTACAACTGAAAAAGATGTTGTAAAAAATTTTATTTAAAGAAAAAACTGTCTTTTTGCATTTTCTAAAAAACAATTAACAATATAATATATATTTTTTTATTGCTTTTGAATTTTTAAAAAAGATTTTTTTCATGCAAATCGAGTATTTAGTACTTTCATGGTTAAAAAATTCTTTAAACCTGCTGTAGACTAAAAAAACGTCATTGAAAGTCGCAAATAAATTGTGTGTCATATCGAGATGATATTTGATGTGATTTTTCATCGAAATAAGAGAAAACATCGAAATAAGAATTAATGAAGTGTTACACCACATAGCAGTCTCTCCAGAGAGTTTACTTTGATTAAAATCGGTTTCTGTAATTTGCTGCTCGGCTGTGTGCACTAGAAACGTAAGTCCATACACAATCGTAGCGCGCTTTGTGCGCAGAGGTACCCTAAAGAGATGTTATTTGAATTTGCCGTGATTACCGAGGGGATTTGCGTCGAACTGACGCAAACACTTGGAAAAACGTGGTCCATCAGCCTCCCCATGAATATTCTTCAAAAAAAAAAAATACTCTGTGTGTATCGAGTCAAAAAAAATATATATTTTTCCAGCTCTCGGATGAGCTGTCAAACGCGCGCGGGAAAACACGGGATAAATTTGCTCGACAGGGCGGCAATTTATCAAACCTAAGTGTCACATACAGATGTGTTAAAGGCAGCGCGCAGTTAGGACCGATCAAAGCAAGTTATGACGGTGTAATGAGGCTCTCTTGGCAGCAACACGATATTTTACTGTGTACGTGGGAAAGCATTCTGCGAATATGTATGGGGCACTTAGACGGGTCGACGTACGTGCAGGCGGCAGCACCATCGTCCTGACAATTACCCTGCGATCACGTGCGTATACCAGTCTGCAATGATGCTTAATCGCGGACGACACGGCGAATGGAGAGATAGAAGACTCGTTTGCATAATTCGACGGAAATCGTCGGGTCTTAGCGTCGTGTTTGCTGCACTATACGCTGCCGATATTCCTCAGGATATTCGCAGACACTAGAATCCGGTCCATTTTGACATCGCTTGCAAAAGGATTCAACTTCGAGGAATAAGTTAAGTACAAGGCAAAGCTGAGGTATTATTACGGAGAAATTGTCTGTAAAATTTCTTCTAACAATATACAATAAATATATTTCTATGCGCAGAGATGAAAAATTACAATTCTCAGCAAGAAAATAAACAATTATTTCAAGTTATTGTTGCAGTATAGCGTTTTTTTTTTCTTATTTTACATTTTTTACAGGAATTATTTTTTTTTCCGTCCTCAAAATCAAATGATTCTGATGATAGAAATAATTGAAAAAAATCCCTTCGAGTTGTCCAACTATTTTTCCCTCAAATGATTCTGATGATAGAAATAATTGAAAAAAATCCCTTCGAGTTGTCCAACTATTTTTCCCAGACATTTCAGAGGGATGGAAATAAATTTTTAAAAATCCCTACGAGTTGTCCAATTGTTTCTATTAAAATTTCACTAAAAAATATTTTTTTATCTTATAAGGTTCTGAGAAAAATTTTCATAAACCCTCTAGTTTTTGAGATATTTAGAAAATAAAAACTTGAAGTAGTATATGTAAAATATATTTTTCTTTTGCAAATATCTCGAAAACTATTATAGTTACTTTGAAGTAGTATATGTAAAATATATTTTTCTTTTGCAAATATCTCGAAAACTATTATAGTTACAAAAAATTTTATTCAGCACTTTTTTAAAGCTCTTTTTCTTTTCTAAAAAACAGATTCAGGGTAAAAATTACATAACTTTAATAGTTTTTGAGATATATGTGCAATTAAAAAAATACAATCGTTGGTAATTTTGGTTAAAGTTGATTCTCCTGAGATGCAGTGATTTAGGGCAAACTTTGACGCCGAAAGTAAAGGAAAGGCCTGATTACTCGGTTCGGTGACTCAATATTCTGTTTCCTGGACGGACTTTGAGGACATCAAACCATGACGAGTCAACTTCCTCCGCTCGGTTCTCATTCTGCCACAGTTACTCCAGCACTGCGTGGAAAATTATGTTTATCGAGTGACTGATCACTGATTATCATGGCGGCTGATGCTAAATGATTTTAAATTACCTCTAAGAAAGCCAATCGATTACCGGTGACGACGTAGAGGGGGGATGCATAAAATTTCAATTCCGTTTCGTGATTATATGGATGATCCGATGAGTTCGGGGGAATTGTTGGGAGTCAGCAGCGTGGAAGAGGGCTGGATCTGGATAAATGGAAGATGGAAATATCTGGTAGGGTGAGCGGAAATATCAGAAAATCACTCAGAGGTGAATTCATATATCAAAAAGCATGTGAAAGTATGACGAAATGTCTCCAACGTCTGCAGAAGTTGTGAAAGAGAGTGGTATCAATTAATTTAACTCTCGAGAATTTGCAAGAGACTCTTACGACTGAATTCAATAGGTTTCAACTGATGGGTATCGATTCCACCACGTAAAACCTTCCAAGACGAATTCAATATGAATTGAGGAAAAACGAAATAATCACAGTTTCATTTATTAAAAATATCTTCAAAACTAATAGGATAATTAAATTTATCAAAAGAACTTTTTTATAGCTTAAACAATTTCCTAAAAAAATGTTTCTATCGAAAATTTTGTAGTTTAAATAATTTTTAAAATATTCACAATAATAAAACAACACTATTGTGAGAGTTGAAAAATTGTCTCATGTGTCGCAGTCATGTTATTTTGCAGATATCTCAAAAACAATAAAGTTTACGAAATTTTTGTATATAATCTTTTTTGTAGAGAATAAAAAAAGCTACAAAAAATGATCAGGGTAAAAATTTTGTAGGTTAAGTATTTCTCAAGATATTTGTGAAAAAAAAATTGATACTGTGATTCTAACTTCTAAAAAATTCTCAACGTTTTATATTGTTTTTAGAATTATCTTAAGACCTAGTAAATTTGAAAATATTTTTTTAATCAGGCAAGAGTATGATTTTCAAGGGCGTTGGCAGGAGGGAAGCCCGGGCGCGTTCCAAGCAGGACTTACACTGGGGATGAAGGAGGTATTTAGTTTCATTAGCCGCGTCGAGGAAGAGTAAAGGGTCTGGAAGATGTGACGTCCCTTCGCGGCGCCTCACAAGAGTTAAATTATTTCATATTCGCAAAAGCTTCATCATCAATCACAGTTCCATTTTCCCGAGAGACAGTTGATGCCTGATCGGCTCTTTGCTCCTCAAATTCTCGCTCGTGTAATTCACGTTTTCTCGCTGCTTTTTCAGACGCCATGTATACAGCTATATCCAGTCCAGGCGGTCGTTGGGGGTGTGTTTTTACCCAATGTCTGAGATATTTGCTTTGGAATTAAATCAGCAAAAAGCCCCTGTTCTTCACGGTGTATATACTCCTCTCGCCGCGACTCGTAGCAATTGACCGCTTCCTGCCATCAGGTATGTATCACGTATGAAAATATTTGTTTTTGTCAGACATAAAACAAAAAATTGCGAGTAATTTTGTGTGATAAATGGCCGCATTTATTTCCCGTAAGTGCTAGAATTTTTTTTTCTCTTTCAGTATTTTTCTTAAATTCTATTTTTTTAGAGCTTGAAAATTTTTTTTTTTTTATGAATCAGAAAAAGTATCAATATTCTAGTTAAAATTTGCTATTTTTCAGAAAAAAACATTTTTTTATAGTACCTATAACGATCGTTAAAAATCCTGCCATGTGTCATGTTTTCTTTGTAGGATAAAGACATTCCTAAAAAAAAAAGCGAACATCGTTACTGGTCTGGGTAATAAAAAAGAAGATCCTATTGTGAGTCACCCCTTGAGAGTAAAATAGGAGATTCTTCGTTATTTTTTAGTCTGTCTAAAAGGCTATGAAAAAAAATAGATAAAAAAACTGACAATTACACAATTTTTAGGGCCAATGAATTTCTACACGATTAATGAAATAAATAGTAGAATGTTGGATGAGAAAATGATTTGAAACGGTAAAATAACTTAACAAAGACGTCTGAAAGATTTATGAGATATTTGAGTTTTAACGAGAGGAGCTTGCACACAAATGGAAGAGACGCAGAGAGTCCCTTGGGAGCGACTGCTCTGGGTTTGAGGGGAAAGGCGGCTATAAATGCCTGAGATTAATAATAATTGCTCCTTAAGCGAGAAAGCGAGGATGAGGAATATATCGTGACACGGAAGGCAAGACATCACCGGACATAGAGGTCAGTTTGTTAGTCTGCAGTCTTCAATATGGCATCGTGTAACGAGTTCCGCAATAATTCATCTGCCAGAGGTGTCATTGAACTCGCGAATCATTGAATCACTTGCGCAACCTGATAAATACACTTCCGCGATTTTCGTTCCGCCAGCTACTCGAGCGCTGCTCGAGTTTGACTCGCTGATATTCATCGATGATAAAATGTCTCACCCATTTTGCCGCTCGCCATCTTAAATAATTATCCACGGTAATGGGATAAAAAGTTGCAGCCCCGTATATACCCGGTGCTTGATTTATTCAATGACTCCTATACTGCTTCATGCGCTTGACAAGGAAAAAAGTAAAAAAAAAAATTTTTTTCTACAGATTACAACTGAAAAAGATGTTGTAAAAAATTTTATTTAAAGAAAAAACTGTCTTTTTGCATTTTCTAAAAAACAATTAACAATATAATATATATTTTTTTATTGCTTTTGAATTTTTAAAAAAGATTTTTTTCATGCAAATCGAGTATTTAGTACTTTCATGGTTAAAAAATTCTTTAAACCTGCTGTAGACTAAAAAAACGTCATTGAAAGTCGCAAATAAATTGTGTGTCATATCGAGATGATATTTGATGTGATTTTTCATCGAAATAAGAGAAAACATCGAAATAAGAATTAATGAAGTGTTACACCACATAGCAGTCTCTCCAGAGAGTTTACTTTGATTAAAATCGGTTTCTGTAATTTGCTGCTCGGCTGTGTGCACTAGAAACGTAAGTCCATACACAATCGTAGCGCGCTTTGTGCGCAGAGGTACCCTAAAGAGATGTTATTTGAATTTGCCGTGATTACCGAGGGGATTTGCGTCGAACTGACGCAAACACTTGGAAAAACGTGGTCCATCAGCCTCCCCATGAATATTCTTCAAAAAAAAAAAATACTCTGTGTGTATCGAGTCAAAAAAAATATATATTTTTCCAGCTCTCGGATGAGCTGTCAAACGCGCGCGGGAAAACACGGGATAAATTTGCTCGACAGGGCGGCAATTTATCAAACCTAAGTGTCACATACAGATGTGTTAAAGGCAGCGCGCAGTTAGGACCGATCAAAGCAAGTTATGACGGTGTAATGAGGCTCTCTTGGCAGCAACACGATATTTTACTGTGTACGTGGGAAAGCATTCTGCGAATATGTATGGGGCACTTAGACGGGTCGACGTACGTGCAGGCGGCAGCACCATCGTCCTGACAATTACCCTGCGATCACGTGCGTATACCAGTCTGCAATGATGCTTAATCGCGGACGACACGGCGAATGGAGAGATAGAAGACTCGTTTGCATAATTCGACGGAAATCGTCGGGTCTTAGCGTCGTGTTTGCTGCACTATACGCTGCCGATATTCCTCAGGATATTCGCAGACACTAGAATCCGGTCCATTTTGACATCGCTTGCAAAAGGATTCAACTTCGAGGAATAAGTTAAGTACAAGGCAAAGCTGAGGTATTATTACGGAGAAATTGTCTGTAAAATTTCTTCTAACAATATACAATAAATATATTTCTATGCGCAGAGATGAAAAATTACAATTCTCAGCAAGAAAATAAACAATTATTTCAAGTTATTGTTGCAGTATAGCGTTTTTTTTTTCTTATTTTACATTTTTTACAGGAATTATTTTTTTTTCCGTCCTCAAAATCAAATGATTCTGATGATAGAAATAATTGAAAAAAATCCCTTCGAGTTGTCCAACTATTTTTCCCCGACATTTCAGAGGGATGGAAATAAATTTTAAAAAATCCCGACGAGTTGTCCAACTATTTTTCCCAGACATTTCAGAGGGATGGAAATAAATTTTAAAAAATCCCTACGAGTTGTCCAATTGTTTCTATTAAAATTTCACTAAAAAATATTTTTTTATCTTAATATCCAATTATCTTAAAACACGTTTTCAAAGTCGATTTAGCTGAAAAACGGAAAAAATTGTTTTCGGCTGACGCAACCTAGGTTATTCTACTTGAAAAACATAGAATTAACCATAACGACTTGCTAATACGCTTTTTTGGCATCGGGATGGCGATATATACAATTTTTCCTAGATTTTCATTAAATTAGACAATTTTTTGTTGCAGATTCTTTTATTTTTTATGGTCTAAAAAATCGCAAATTGTGAAATGAAAATCCATTCATTAATATAATAGCCACACGAAAAATAAATAATTAGATTGTAAGTGCAACCATTTGCTGGGAATTGAACGCAGAATTGGCTTGAACGAGTAATCTGATTGCCAGAGCTGGACTGGTCGTGAATATGGAGGCCAGAGAGTGGCTGCTTTGGAGCCAAGAGTCCTTTGAGAAAATGTTTGCAGGTCTTATTGAGGACGAAATCCGATGCGTCACGCACTAGGGCACATCCATTACGGGGTGTGCAAAGGGAGTCTTCTGCTCTAAAAGGAAATCGGCATGAGAGTCCGGAGGGTAAAACGAATTTTCCACCTCGTGTCACCTTTTTCCTACTACCAACGTCCTCGTAATTTCGTCGTTTGCCATTTCAACTCTCTTTTCCACCCTCTCCCCCTGTATCGTCGTCCCTCTATCTAGAAAAAAAATACCCGAAAACCAACGGGAAAACTACGGGACAGGAGATATCAATTAAAGTAATTAGAAAAATCTCCTATATTAGATCAAAAGTACATGACAAAGTTATTAGCTATTAGTCGAGGCTTTTTAATTACCTACCCCTTCAAAATAATTTGACTTGATGCAGAAATTCAAGAGGAAGCAGATGCAGATAATTGACATTTAAAGTTTACCAACAATTTTCAACTCTTTCTGCGATTAAAGCCAAAAAAGGCGTATATGCTGTTTTTAAAATCGAAATATCTTCGAAACAACAAAAAATAAACATTTTTCTCAAGAGATGTATTTTGTCGAGAATTTTATTACCTACAAAAAAGGTCCTTACAAAAATTTATATAACTCACATTCTTATCAAGATATCATCAAGTAAAAAGGTCTCAATTTTTTATCGATACATCTTTCTAGTTTTAAACACGCATTATGACTCTAAAACCCTTTAAATACGATAAAAAACATTTTTATAAAATAGTTATTATAGATATTTAGTCATTAATAACCCGGAAATGGCCAGTAGAAATTACTAGGAATTTCTACGAAGCCGGTAAAAGTCTCACATACGATTCTCGCGTGCTGATGAGCAATTGCAGGTGAGTTTTCTCGCGGCAACCCCACGGCAAAGGGATAAAAAGACCACGTGCTTTTGCCGAGCATCGAAGAAATGTGGTAGGGAATGGGTTTGAGGTCGCCGGGGGCTGAGAAAGGCGAGTGAGGGAAGAGATTGCTGTGCACAAATGAGAAAATGAGTAGGAAATGATGAAGAAGTATATTGTACATGAGTATAACTACCTTCGAATTATTATTTTCAGTATTAGAGGGGTAAAAGTCTCGAGAAAAGAGAAGCCTCTGCACATACACATGACCGGCTGATTATTGCTCAGGAATTTTATTTGAATATCCTCCCCGTTAGTCCTAGCACGGCAAAAACCATCCTCACGAACAAATGTAATAATTGCCGGTGATTCAAACCCACTCCTCACGACCGCTGTTTATCCAATTGGCATTAATTATCCCTTGCTGCATGGCGTTTACAGATGCATATAACCCTGGAAGAAAAAAAAACGAGTAAAAAAGAAAAGCCTGCAGCACCGAGCATGCAACTCCATTACCAATGGCGGTAGCTAATAAATAAAGACGGATACCACGAGATTATCGATAAAATATGTGGTGCATTGGCGCCCAAGGAATTATAATCACCGGCTGACATCGCGGCGATTTACGATATGTTTCGAGTAGCGCACGTAGTTTCGCCTTTTCCGCTTGGACCGTCACATAGGGGCTCAATATCTATTCATCGTCACAGAGAGAGAGTGGACTCTTTTTCAATCCGTATCCACGTGCGTTTAAATACACTGCAGCGCCACTCGGATAATCACGGGTGATTGAAATTTATAGTGACTCTTTTCACACCCCCCATGTCAGAGATCACACGCCGTCGGGCTGTACCAAGATTCAGCCTTTCGGCACAGAGTATAGCTGTAGTCGATCGTTTTTCCTTCTTTTCGCGTCATACATCAAAAGCGCATTTTATCCGTTCGACATTCTACTACCTGGAAAATTGTTCAAAGCTCAATGCCATTCAGGCACTCTGAATGAATAAAAAAGTTTCACATTTTTCGTCTGCGCCATCGGCGGACCAAATGTGACGAAAGAGCAGAGAGTGATTTTCCGGATTGGTAATAGGGATAGTTATAGTGTATAGAATTTTTTTTTTTCATTGGCAGGAAAAAATTGAAATCGTAAAATATTTACGATTGGGATTTTTATCGTTTATAATATTATTTGTCCATTTAAAAGGAATCAACTATTCTCGTAAAGGTTACATGCATATAGAAGAGTCTAGAAATGCTTATTATAAAAATAAAATAAAGATTTCTTTATAAATTCTGTCAAGTAAGCAATTTGCAATGATTCCAATTGCAGTGCGCGATATTTCGACCTATATACAGACGTTAGATCAAGTTGGGATTGTCAAAAAAAATTTTTTTTTTTCCTTTTTTGGACTGTACATGTATTTGAGTATATTTTTGTAAAATTCCAAACTAATCCAACAAATATTTTGAAAATCACATCGCGTTTTATTTTTTCAAAATAGTGTTTTGAAAATTGGTGATTACATTTTTTCAAAAACAGCTCAATCAATCAGAGATTTTAACACAATCTGCTTAAATATACTTCTCAGGTATTAAATTAAGAAATAAGTTTTTCGATATACTTTTTTTCACGAAAGTTTCTGGCCAAAATCGAAATAGTCGTTATTTTGTCAAAAATTTAAATTTTGACTATTTCGACTATTCCTTCGATTAATACTTAGATTGATCAATTTTTTAGAAGAATTATTTGTGCCATTTTTAGCTTATAGACTCTACTTTATGGTTTTGGTAGAATAAAATAGTTTTTCAGAAAAAAATTTGTGAAAAAACCTTTTTTTCAACCTTACAACTAGATATAACACCTTAAAATGTTCCATTTCGTTAGTTAAAATTGCCTAAAGTCCTGCAGACTCCTGAATGATCAGTTTGATCCTCTACCGTGCAATGAAGCTTGGACCGTCTATCTAAACGAAGAAACACGTTGATAAAATAATTTCCATCCAAGATATATTGAGAAATTCTGCAGACACATTGCGTTTGAGCATTTACATGCTGTTCTGTCGGCGTCTTAGCAGCGAGAGAATTCCCGAGAGGAAGATGAAAGAAGGACGTTTCCTAATTTTTTATCGAGACAGAGTTGCCGACGGGCGCGTGACAGACGGCAGAAATTGGAGACTGGTATGAAGGTTGTTGGCACGACGACACCGATAGAGAATGGTATGAGGGTGGGTTTCAACAGCGGCGCCGGCTCTCGTCACGGCGAGACACTATCCTGGTAGGACGTCACCCTCGCTTGCATCCTCCGCCGTAACAGAACACCCTTTCTCTGCCAATGAGGACCGTATTTCGAGATAAGGCGTGAACAATGATGCTGATGACGCTAACGGCATTAAAATATCGGATTTGATGGCTGGACTTTGCTTGGAATAAAGCAGTAAAAAGATTTTGTCATTGCGTTTATCCGCAATCAAATAGTCATCAGACCGCGGCCCTTTACGACTTTCAATCTCCGGCGTTAAGCGTCACATTACACTTGTCCATTCAACGGTATAATCCTCGTAAGGTGCGCGTTCCTAGGTGGAATTATAGACAAGGTGCTACGACGCTAAGAGCTTGCCGCGAGACAAACGTGTGTGTGCAGATCCCGTGGGAAATCACGATTTCTCGAAAATACCCGGCGGAGAAATCTTTGAGCAATGAAAAATACTTGGATTGTATGCGTATATTCTCGAGACATATTAAACTCGGTATAAATCCCGCGTTCACATTAAAACATCGAGGTAAAGACGCGTGAGTAGAGGCAGTAGCCGAAAATCGATCCTATATACGACATTTCCATTCACTCGCGCCTACAGCCGGTTAATGTCAACCGTAACACTTGCGCTGCAGGAATCGGATGCCTAAATTTATAGCACGATAAAGGCGACAGGTCTGACAAGCCGAGTGATAATAATTCAACCAAACGAACTATCTCGTTTTACGTATATATACACCACGACCCTCAGAGGCCAGCAAAATCAATTTCTTTCTGATATTCTTCACTAAAAAAACACTAAATAGACACAAATTTTGTGTGCTAGTATTGAAAATTATTTTCAATACTAGCACACACGGTATACCGTGTAAAAATATTGGGCTTAGTTTTTTCTTCTAAACAATAAAACCTAGTATTTTGAACGCACTTTTTGGCGAAAAAAAAATTAACTACGTTCTACGCAGATCAGAATATTCAGTAAAAAAAAAATCTGTTAAAATCTACACTTTACACCGGTAGATGCCTGAATTTACTTAAATTTTTAATATTGAAAGTTTGGCGATGGCATTCACTCCGGTTGGAGGTAATATCTTTCGAGTCTGCCTGGCAACAAAGTAGCCACGGAGTGAGTCACCTGTCTATCGAATTTACCGTCAGAAGCTGCACTGGGCAAAGTGGACCTTGAGAGTATAACTGCCGGCGTTTGCACCTTGAATCCTCTGATGCAAGTGTCATCTTGATGCCTGATGAGTTTCCGCCTCGTGCCATCATGCCGACGAGGCAGGTGCGGACCAATGTGGGCGCAATTAAACGCCGATATAGTCGAGCACGCGATGCTCCACCTGCCTCTGCACTTGTCATTAACCTCGCCGGTGAAGGAGCTTTTGACACAGAGTCTCACCGCCAGACGGGAGACATTCCGCGCGCAGACGAGCGGGCAGACGGTTATTTGCAAGATGTTGATGCGGCTTCCCGAAACTTGTAGTATAGTGTATTTAAGAGTCTCATCAAGAACCCTTATCATGTCCTGCGTACACTCCTCGTCGATATTATATGCGCTTGCCGTTGTGAGCTGCCAGCGCCAGAGACGGGCCCTTTTGCTGCTGCCCCTCGTGTCCTGCCTCCGACAGACTGCGTAAATAACTCTGTCGTGCTAGTCTCTGATGTTGACGATGGGAAAACGACCGTGAAACTTTCTTCCTCAGACTTGCCGGAAATTTATTTAATATAGGGGGAGAATCGACTGTATACAGTCAGAGGTTTTCCACGAATATCGCAGGAAACAATGAAGATTATGACATTTTAACGGCAGACCGTTTTATAAGGGGTCTTTAGGGATAATTTAACCACGTGAAAAAAATCTACACTAGTACGAAAATGGGGCCATACAGAGGTGTATATCGCGTGACTACAAAGCCATGCTATTTTTGAGATTATACTAGTGTGAAGGACGCAGTATTAATAAAAAATAAAAATACTAGTATGATATTTTTTGATTTATATGAAGAATTTGAAATTTTTAATATCCTTTAGTTGGTACGGCCAATGCTGTCACAACAAAAAAAAAATTCATACGCCAATTCGGCTTTAGATCAAAATATCGTCAAAACTACAAAAGATTAAAGTTTTTCTCATGACACCTTTTTTGTAGAAAATTTTATTAGCTAGAAAAAAGGTCATTAACAAAATTTGTCCAAATCGCATCCTTATCAAGATATCAACAAAATAAAATGCCGCGTATTTAAAGTCAAAGAGATGTATTCTTAAAAAATTGTTATTGTTTCAAATCAAAATATCTTCAGAACTACTGGGGATGGAAATTTTTATCGAGAAATCTTTTTTTTAGAAAATTTTATTATCTACAAAAAAGGTCCTTAACAAAATTTATCCATCTTGCGTTCTTTTTAAGATATTAGCAAGTACAAAAGTCTCAATGTTTGGGCGCTTTTTTGGTTTTAGACACTCGATCGGCATGAGTTTATTAATTTTTCATATAGGATTGTTTTACTATGTAACCTTGGTTTATTTGAAATTCCTGATCTAGATTAATTTATCACCAACTTAAAATATATAAATGTTACTGTATAGACATAAAATAATGATCAGCGAGCGATTGCCAACCGATAAAAAATTTTTATGGGGGTATAAGCTGAAGAAGATGACCTTGCAAAAACCAGTCTTTCCTTTAGTGACATTTTCGCACATTCAACCAATATTATATACCTCCTAAAACACGTGAAATAATTGTGAAACAGTGTATAGAAATGCTTATCGATAAAATAGAAGCGTGCTATCGAATTGGTTTCTCCAACTAAAAACATGAAATTACAATTAATTTCACTTATACCCTGGATTTTTCTACATTCGATTGGAGCATCAGCACGATGCCTACAGGGGATTTGCCAGGATGCCTTTTCCCCGCAAGAAATCGCCATTTCAGAGGCTGGATAAAGCGTCGCTTTATATACACATACGAGAAGCTTTTCTCGCTACTCGGCTTAGCCGGAAATGGACGCAACGAGGATGAGTACAGTTGGATTTTCCAAAGTCCCCAAAGGATATAGCTTTTTCCCTTCTTATTTATCTCTTTATTTGCCCTCTCGCCGCTCGTAAGGTCCTTCTCACCGCGCGTAGAAACTTTACTCCCCTCAACTTGGGTCGTTTTCAACAGCGACAAAAAGTCGTTGCGATTAATTGAACGCCCGATTTACGACACTACACGCGAGTATGTACACCTCGTACTCGCTGTTTCGCGCACGAATACCCGTCTCTTGCTTGCACACAACAACTTAACAGAGGAATCCATGTGGAATAAGTAAATTAATTGGAGTTGGAGAATAACCGCAACGTTATAAAGACCGGATAATTAATTTACCATTTATTTTTAATCCAATCGAAAAGACCTAAAAGTATTATTTTTATTTTAAATCAATTTTTAAATTAAAAAAAATTCAAATACAAAATTTGCCAGGTGAAATGGCGTGTTCCAATAATTGGATCAATTAAATTTTTTTTTTGTTTTGTCGAGAAGCAGCATTTTATGCAAAAATATAAACATAAGGTTGAAAATTCAGATCGTTTTCTTTATATCTTTGTCGCATGAACCATAATTTTCATCTCTGCTGCATTTTTGTTTATTTTTCTGATGCAAAATGTTAATTATCCGTAGCTCGCATCGCTACAGTCTTATTTTTTTACCCCGAGACAACTTTAATTATGCCCTTTGAGGGTCAAACAGCTCCGGGCACATTGGCGTCGCACTCGCTAAAGAGCGCAACAGAGTTGCTCTTGCACGCGATCTTTTCAACTTGCCGTAAGCACTTTATTTTGACAATAAAATTCTTACATGCGTTAAATATGGCTTTTTCATTACCGTGATAGCCATGAATATTTAGTTTTTTGTTGTGTGTCAAACAAGTCTTTTTGTTGGTATTTATATATATAGGAAAATTATCTCTCTACCTTCTGGTATAATTTTTTTATTTTTGATAAATGTAGTAATTGGAATTGTAAATTATTCGACAGTTTATATTTTATATATAAATGCTAGAGGATTTCTTAGCGGGTAAAATATTAATTGAAGCCATATAAGGAATTATTATAACGTTCAATAAATATTACAGCCAAGAGTTTATTATCTGTACAAATAATTTTATCCAACTAATAAATATACTTGTAACGCGTTTCTATAAAACGAAAAAGGCGTATCGTTAAAAAGTTAAGGATACTTTACTTGCTAATATGTTAAGAAGGATGCAATTTAGACAAACTTTGATAAGGACTTTTTTTGTAGTTAATAAAATTTTCTACAAAAAAGGACTCTTGAGAAAAACTTGAATCTTCAGTAGTTTTGAAAATATTTTGATTAAAAGCAGCAATATAGATTTTTTTTACATTACTTTGATTTTATAAATACCCGCCATTCTATTTTGTTGATATCTTGATAAGGATGCGATTTAGACAAAAAATTTCAAGGACCTTTTTTGTAGTTAATACAATTCTCTAGAAAAAAGGTCTATTGCAAAAAACTCGAATTTTCGAGTTGTTTTCAAGATATTCTGATTTAAAACAGCAGAAAACAAAATTCTATAAAATTTATTTGATTTTTTAGGTTTTATCAGTGAATAAAAAAGTGTTTTAACGAAGATATGACAAATTGTCAGAGAGTAAACCAGGGTTCGTTTGCCTAACGAACTGCACGGTGTTTACCAGACGATTTGTCGTACAGGGGGACACACTGGTCATCAAGCAATTTGATTACTCCTTGCCAACTCAAATGACCCCGACCACATCCAACTCTTTTGTTAGCCTTTCAGATCAATGACCTGGCGATTGAACGTGGTGCGGTCTCGGGCCTGTAACCCGCATCCTCGTAAATCGCAAAGATCCGTTGAGCAGGATTTAGAGAACGCGCGCGGATCGCGGGGTGGTCCTGGCAGTTATCCTGGAGGGTCTTGGAACGCTTTAAGACACAGTGCTGCTGCTCCACGTGCAGGGAGAGAGTAAAGCTCGTAAAATCGGGCCCGCAATCGACTCACACTCTTGCGTGCGCATCTAATCTCCAAAGAAATCGTGTAAAGGTGGGGATTAATCTAGTCGAGTGTTGGGATTGGCTGCGCGAATTAATAGCCATTTCGACCAGGAGTTGGGCAAACTGCTCGACAATTGTCCGGCAATGATAGTGAAACTGTGAAGCGACAAGAGCATCGTTTAACGCCGCTGTCCACGCGATATCGACGACTGTCCGCACACACTGAGGTATAGGGCGGACCATCGGCAGAATCACCCTCATGTTTCTGTCATACGTGTACACGTCAGTTCGAGCATTGATCCGCCTGCTATATATGGGTTTTCGCACACTTTTATCTTTTTTTTCGCTTGACGCGAGTTTTGCATTGTTTGCTCACTGCAGTTGTCGTAAAATAACAAAATTTTTTCCACGTCTGTCTCTCTGATGTTCGTTTATTGTGGTATTAATTACTTGAAAAAACATGTCTGCTAACCAGTCCCCACGGTTTTTATTTCACTCAAAATTGCATTCGATATTTAGGTTTAAAATTGTCAAAAAGCTCTATCGTCTAAAAGTCGAGTTAAAACATTGTAAATATCTCGAAAAGGACGCGAGTAGGGTAAATTTTGATAGGAACCTTTTTTGTAGACAATAAAATTCTCAACAAAAAAGGTTGAATGAAAAAAATTTCTATCTTCAGTAGTTTTGAAGATATTTCGGATTTAAACAGCAAAATTTTTATATACGTTCTTTTGACTATATACTTTTATGTCTTTTGAATTAGTTTTTTTATTAAAGTGTATCAAATAATGGAAGAATTCAATAGAGGATAATTTTTATAAAATTGTAGAGGCTGTAAAAAATTTAGGTAGCTGAATTGTCGTGATTTTCCCCGATCTTCGCTGCAAATAACAGAGAGCGGCAATGTTGAATGATTTTTGGCATTGAATGGCGTGTAACTCTACGAGAGGAGGGGAATCGATGGTGATCCATTCAATTTACGAAGCCTGCTATTGAAGCTGACTCTCGGTCGTGATGCGAGAGACGTTGAGTGGCAGATATTCGCCTCGACAACAATAAAGCGGTTATTACTGTCGAATATTTCGAATTGAAGCGTCCCACACGTGGAATTTTTTATTTTATGTTGGTTTTTTGTTTGTGTTGCTTAATTCTGGTGATGGTGAAAAAACGGTCTGTTGGTGTTATCGCCCGTGAAATGCTGTATGGCCCCTGGGAGTAGTTTTTCTTCCCTTGATTTCACCTCGCGCATTTTTTTAACCTTGCTCATTGTTTCCTCGAATGCCATTTGCCGGATGAAACAGTGTTAGCAATAAATTCTAGATTCTGTACGTGCCTGTTGCGATGAGTTTCACTCAATTCCCTCAAACCGCTTTATTCTCTTTGCCTACGTCTTCGTTGCAGATCGTTTACCCTGTCTAGACTTTACTCTTCCAACTGACTAAGCCATTAAGTGCAACTGTATATCGATCATCTATATATTAGGATATACTAAGATATTATTATTGGACGTCATACTTTATTGACTGATTTCGTCACTTCGAGACAACAAAGTTTCTCTTGAGCGCCCACGGACTTTACGTAGGTGCATGACATGACTTTCCATATCGAATTTTTTGGAGAACTGTCAGTTGAGTGTTTCATGGTCCCAATTAATTCCCGCGTTTGTTTACCTTGTGCCAAAAACTAAACCATCTCATTAAATAAAGTTCATTTCGTATTTATAAAAACTATCATGTTTTTGAAATTAAAATATCTTTGAAACTACTGAAGATATAAATTTTCAAGAGAACGTTTTTATAGAGAATTTTGTTAGCTACAAAAAAGATTCTTAATAAAATTTGTGTAAGTCGTCACTTTATCAAGATATCCAACAAAATAAAATATAGCGCGTATCTATAAAGCCAAAGTGATGTACTTGAAAAATTATATTGCTATTTTAAATCAAAATATCTTCGAAACTACTGAAGATCAAAATTTTTATCAAGGGATATTTTTTGTAGGAAATTTTATTAACTACAAAAATTGTCCTTAGCAAATTCCTTTTAACTTGTGTCCTTATCAAGTTATTGGCAAATAAAATGAGATCAATTTTTTTGCGCATTTGGTTTTAAACAAGCAATATACATTATTTTATTAATTTTTAATAATCTGGAAGATATTTCATTAGTTATTCTTTTTTTTTATTGAGACACCGATTTAAATTAATTAGAAAATTTATTTTATAAATTATTAAACAGAGGCATGAGGATGCAACAGTAAATTTCTTCATATATCACTGAAACTGTCTCGTTATTAATCGTGGCAAAATTTTACAACATTTGAATAATCATGTATAGGTAAAAAAATGGAATTTACGATTAGACATTTACTTAACTAAAGATACATAATGTATATAGCCAGTAGTTAAACTAATAAATTTATCACGAGAGTCATCAGAAGATGAATAAAACCGCGACGTTAGTAAGCTCCTTATCAGAGCCTTATCTAAACGAGTATACATCGAATCGCACATCCCTTTTACATCGCGCATTTATCGAGGAAGCAAAGTCAAGGAGGCAGCCAACGAGCAATGTAAATATGCTAATTGTCGCGCTCGAGAAGCCGTAACTAATTGAATTAAACGAGGCAAAAGTTTCAACTCTGGGAATTGGAATGAATTAGATTGCATTGAAACTCTTTTCTCCATCCGCGTCTGCTAACTCTTACTAACAAAACAATTACCGACTGTCGGTAATGAAATTTTTCCATAAAAAAACTATAATAAGCATAATGAAAAATGTCTTAAACATGCGTAATAAAAGAGAGCAGTCTTATTGAAAGCGTGACGAGCATCAATAATTAATTCAGAGTAAAATAAATTCATTCAAGGGGTGTGTGAAATATTCAGCAACCCTTGTGCGGCAAGGGTTGCAAGGGTTAGTCATTTTCATTGGTCGCAATGTGGTGGATGGATTAATATTCTCGATTAAAGTGCTGACTGGCAAGGCTTCAAAGGGCTTTTCTGTCGTATTCAACTTTGCAGATGTGTCATCAAGTAATTTTAAATTATTCGCCCGGTAATAAAAATATCATTAAATTCGAAACCTGAAATTTATGAAATATAGTGTTCAATGTTTTGTGTCCCGATGATATTTTTTCTACAGTTAGTTTAGAGTCTAAAAAACACCCAAAAAAATTTGCAACCCCCTGGCGTCGTTTTGAACTAGCAGTTGCAAAAAAAAAAAAGTAGCTCGCCGAGCAAAGCGGACGTGCTATAGTAAGTCAATAAAAAAAAATTTCAGATTTATTTTTCGATAAATTTGAAAACCATCACGAGTTTCGGATAGTTGGTATAAAGTCACACAAAGTCTATAACGGTTTTACGGGTATGTGGTCATATGGCAACAGTGAAATCCTATCTTCTAGCACATAGTCAAACAAACCGCAGAGGACAGAAAAAATTTCGAGGCAAATATTAATATTAAAGATCAAATATACTCGAGTTTTTATTTGAGACAATGAATTGATAAAAAAGTTTTTATAATATCAATTTTGAATACCCAATAGGGCATTTAAATTTAACGAAATTAATTAGGTATCTAACGGATTTAATTTTGTCATTTTGGAATGATCATATCACAGTAAAAATTTTTTTTTATTTTTAATTAAAAGTAAAGTTTTCGGACATTGTCTAAAAGTTGATAATTCATTTTGGAAGTCTGCAAAACACTGGCGACACGACTACACTTTGAATAAAGACTCAAATTTATGTTGATTGTTGATGGTTCAACTTACCTTGGCTGGATCTGACTTTTCCGGCTGCTCGATGAAAGTTTGCGAAGCTCTGGAAACTGTGTTACGTCTATTAGTGGTGCCCTCATGCGAGGGACGAACAAACTCGATTCTTCCACCCTCTACAACGATGTTGGGGGCGGGTGGAAAATTCTCTGTGTTACCGACAGCGTCGTAGTAGCCCAATAGTCCGGCTTTTTCCCCGTACAGGGGATGAATTTGTCTGCAACAGCCGGTAAGAGGGGGATGAGTCACAGCACAGAACAAACTAGAAAGAGCGTTTTATCAGTGGCTAGTGATATAACCTACCTGGGAGACGGTATTGAGCGCGGTTTGTCCAGCGCCAAGTCCGAGTTCAGTGGCGAGTCTGGCCCACGGCCGCTAGAGGCCCTGAAACAAGAAACGCAGCGTTAATTTTCGCGGTTGGTGTTTTTTTGTAACTTGGGATACAACGGCGCCTGGAATAAAATTATGTGGGGAACTTTATTGGTCGCATTATTATACGTGGCAACGAACTGAGCGGGCGCATTGGCGCAATGAACTGTAGCGCAACCTTCAATAATCAACAGTGCTTGTGTGGTGAACTCGCCGAAGGCAATTGCTCATGGTTACCAGCCCCCTCGACTGCAAAAAAAAAAAACACATAGAGCGCGTTTCCCCGGTGCGGTATTATACTTTGCCCTGGCTAAGTTTATTTACTCATTTTATACACGCTCGATAAATATCCTGCTGTGGGGAAAAAACCAGCCAAAGGACGCGGTTAGATTGCTCGAAATTCGTTGCAACTCGTTAGATTATTATTGCTTGAGTGAAAACATCAAAATTATTTTTTTTATGATTACATAGATTTCTATTCAATCTATAAAAAATGAATAGATATCTGTAAAATAAAATTTCGTTGGATTAGTTGGATATCTTAGTTAAAAAAGTTAGTTACCAAATGACCTTGGTATAACTAAATTTTTTTTTAGTAGTTATTCTCTTCCTACCAAACAAAAAAAAATTTTTCGTCATAGCGGGAGTAAATGGGGTTTTTGCTCCCGCTACGACGAAAAATAGTATATGTACCGAAATGACCTCTTTTGTTCCCTTGGTGAAAAATGTGCTATTTTTATTCAAATAAATGTCGACTTTTACATATTTCAATTAAAATGTTTAAAAATTCATTCCCTGTTTTTTTCCACCGGAACCAAAAACTTTTGTTCATTAAAAATTTGTAATATTTAAGATTTTGTTAGTTAGCTGTCTTATAATACAATTTTGCGGTATATGCTATTCAAATGAGAAGCAACCGAAACTCTTGATGGAGAAACTGAGAAAATGGAGGCGCACAATAGGCGATTCGTGTGCGCGATAGCGTGATAACAATTGCGGCTTTACGTCTCTCTTGTGATGGATTGAAATCATGTTTAATTATTGGCCGTGGTTGATAGTGAATATCAATTATGGCTAAACTGCTGATATACCTATATACTGTGAAGCAGAATAGAGGGTTGCGCGCATGGCGTGTGCGCACAGTTCGCTCATTCAGTGCATTTCGAAACGGGCACGCTCGATTAACGCCGACGCGAGCTCTCTTACGGCATCGCACGTTTGTCGTTGCTTATTGAAACTTTGTCATTAGCACGCGGATTATGCTAAATGTTGCGGGAATTAAGATTTTTTTTCTTGAGATTGCATCACTGCACGCGGTCGCTTTTAACATAATAAACAAAATATTAGGATTATAATTCTCTTTAAATGTCAGAGTTTTTTTTTTTTTAATCGGCTTGTTTCGTCATTTGCAGTGACTTTTAAGAAAATTTTATTACTCTTAATACTAGTAAATTAAAAGGTCGTGAAATTAAAGGACTAGATTAGTTTATAATGGCGTGGAATTTATAATGGCAGTTGAATAATAGAAATTATATTTAAGCAATTTTATGAAAGAAAAAAATTTTTTTCATACAAAAAAAAAAAATCAAAAATTTTTTTACAGTTTTTACACCATATAAAATATTATAATTAGTTTATTTAATAAAATTTACTCGATTTCTCTATTAGAAAATTTATCAAAATTATTTTGCCAATTTTTTTTAAGGAAAAATGTATTTTAACAATGTTTAGCATTTTCCTCAATAAATATTATGAAGTGTTTGAGTGATTTCACAGTTTATCGCAAAATGCAAACTTTAATTATTTCGAGTTTATGCCCCCCAGCGGCAAATATAGAACTTCCGCGCGACGTGATTTACTGTCGCGAAAGGAGGTCGCACTCGAGTATGTATACACTCAGAGAAATAAATAAATCCGCTGTTTTATCATATTATCCAATAATAATAACACTTTCATTGAAAAATTGATGATTTTCCATTAGATAAAAAAATAATATCCATCAATATATCCAACTAATTAATTATAAACAAATAAATATATACTGAAAATCAGTTTATCATGGATCAACTGTATAAGATTGAAAAATAAATAATTTTGAATGTTTCTTTTTAAATAAAACTTTTATAGCAAATTCTTCTGTCAGACGGAGGTTGTACGAAGCGTTTGCACAAGAGCATAGCGCCGTACGACGACGAGTATTTCCTGAGTCCAGCTGCGACATGCCTCGAGCGTCTCGGGACGTGGGAGATCAAAGTCAGTCCTGCTAGATATTTCATTGGCGGCTGCCAAGAGCCGCGAGCCTCTCGCGAACGGTTTCATGTAAACACGAGTGGAGCACTCAAGTGCCGCACACTTTCCGCCTGTGTTTAGCTTTATTTTCAGTTGGTCTTGTTGCTACGGCTCCAGCACAGTGTCCACGCCGGCGGATAGTCGCACACGACACTCTCGTGGAAAGAGTTGAAATATTGATTTGCGCCCGTCATGGAGATTTAAACGCAACTATAGCAACACCTCAAGAAAAACTGACAATTTGAGAGCGATAACAACTTCCGGCGGATGTGTCAGTCAGTGTTGAAACTGCGAGTCTTCAATTGCCGTAACTCATGGCAAGAGTATTTGCTTTTTATTAATAAAAGGGGAAAACCCATCACCCGGTCTATAAATGATGTGCAAAAAAAATCTTTCATCATTTTTTTTTTCTTACAAATAGTAAGTTTTTAAATAAAATAATATTTTGAACTCTTGAAATTTATTTTTAATATCAATGAATTAATTAATCTACTGGGGTAAAATATTTGACTTAAAGTGAATTACATAATTAAATGCTACTGAGCATATAAGCGGCACACACATCAGAGTGTGGAGAAATATGCGCAGAGATATTGCGACTGGTGTGTCTCCAACTTGTCTGGCTTCGCGGCGGTTTCATTGAACTCAGAAATAAACAGGATATATACACAGAGCGCATTATGCTCGCGAGCCAAGCAGTGTAATTTGATGGAGGCGTCTGCTCCAGAAATTAATTCTGCAGAACAAAGGAAAATTAATGCGAGATGAAACGATACACGCTGCGACAGATCGATCAGCACAATGTCTCTGATTACACGACGTACGAACCGACGTGTGCGGCAGATAATTATTCATGAGAGCCATATCACATATATGTATACATATATATATAGTGATGATGTACGCAAGTGGCATTTCGACTTGGAGGAAGTGACGCGAGGGGCTCGCGGTCAACGGGACTTCCTCTCACACTTTGAGAATGCGAATTTATTTTTTATTTTCGCCCCGTGACATTTGAGTAGACGTGTATAATCGTTGTACTGTGAGAGGAGAGAGAATGTTGTAGGCCGTTTGACGGGAAAAATTTCTCTTTATTCAAAAAAAAAATTTCTGCAATTCATTTTAAAATATTTTTGGAAAATAATGAAATTTTTAGATAAATACCGGAAAATAATAGAAAATTTATTATTACGACCATTAACTGTATTAATAAGTTTTCAAGTAATAAATTCAGTCAATAAATAATTGGCCACGACGGGTTTTCAAAAGAGTCTTTTGACATACGACGAGTACAGTCTGGAAGCACTTTGGCCAATGCTCGAAACAATAACCATTGAGAGAGCACTTGTGTAAGCTATACGCAACACTGTACATTTTCACTTGTCAACTGCAGCTCAGAAATTTTGCAAAACACCAACTAACGAGCGTGTCGGCGACTGATGCTTCTGCGAGTTACTAATTTATCCGGATGTGTCTTACGTTTCGGTACATAGCCGCATTCCAAGTTCCATCCTGCAGCACACTCATGGGGTACTCTATTTCGGGTTGCAGTTATATATAAACGACAGTATGTAAACGCTCGAAAATATAATTACTGCGCTTAGGGGACTTGAATCATAAACCTGTGCCACTATATCGGCGCGGGAGTCGAGCGATGAATCACCGAGTGCAGCCCAAGCTCGACGGCAATCAAATCGCCAATTCACTAATCGCATTTTTATTCTAAAATTAAACTTTATCGCAAATGACATACGACGTTTATATGTATACAACTCTGTCGATCAGACGTAGGCATAATCAATTTTACTGTTAAAAATTCGAAAAACTGTACAATTTAATGTCAAGAGAAAGTGTCATGTGTATACCCACTTTTGCTTTGGGTTAAAGGTTAAGTAATAGGTCGTATTAGGTGAGAACATATCCCAGCTGTCAGAGACAAGATTAATTGAAGCAAGACTAAGTAGTTGGATGTAAGATTGAGACTTTTTAATCGAGATGAACCAGTAAAGACGAGTCTACAACCTGACAGATCATCAGTTAAGACTGTAAAACTAATTATTTAAGACTATTAAGACCGGTTAACTGAGACTAAGACTCGTTAGTAAAGGTTGAGACTAATTAATTCATGAAAAATTGCAAAAATATCAATGTATTAAATGTTATACTCACTGATGTGTGTTTTGACACGTCCGTACTCGTCGAAAACCCCGGAAAAACTGGTGGCGTGGTCGAAAGTATTGATTTTGCTTCGTCTGCTATCTTATCAGTACACGTCAAGGATATTGAAAAGCAATTAAAAATTATTGATAGAGCTCGGTTCACTGAACTTTCCCACGAAAACTGTCAGTTCTTCTCGGGTTTTCGGGCAGTGCGGAGAAATCACGTTGTTTGTATAAAAAAAAAAAAAAGCCGTTAGCACCGAAAAATCACCTCGTTTGCATATCAAAAATTAAGTTAACCAAGTTTAAATTATTAAACGAGATGAGATCTAGTTTATAAAGACTAAAATGATTATTCTGCTGTTTGGTATGAAATTACAAAACAGAATATTACGTGAAATAATTGAAACAACATATGAATTTAAGTCGAAAATAGGTGCATCAACGAGTCAAATTACTCAGCGGTATGGTCACATAAGCCGTGTTGGAAATGCTACATTCATACCTCGAAATGAGACACTTCCATCATCTGAAATGTATCAGCGCAAGCACGCGACGCTGTCGTGTGCGTCTGGCAAGGTGCCTTCCAGGAAGTTGTTGGATATCTTAGCGTAGTAGAACTATCCTGGAGAATCATATAACTCTAGTCGAGATACATATCAGACCAAAGGTTTTCGTCTCGGCACATCGGTGAGTGGGTGGACACAAGCCTACGCTGTCTGACCAACCAATTTGAATATTATCGAGCGAGAAAATAAACCATAGACACATTGGTATCTGCCTGGTTGTGTGAAAAAAATCCACTTTGTTTACTCTCATGGTATAAAAACACAATGGTGAGTTGGAGAAATTTTTTTACCCAGCGGTAAGTGCACCTTGAGCGCACGCGCACTCGCGGCGGAGTCATTACGTCATTACAGAGTTACACGCTCGAATGGCCGACGTGTATACAAATTATAGGGACGTCCAAGGAGGAGCATCTCTGTGTGTAACCGGCTGTGCGAGTAGATGCCATGCACTTCAGTGTGAACTACACAACGTGTCACGTCGAACAACATTTTCCGCCCGGTGCAGTATATGCTGCAAATCTGCTTTAAAAGCCGCCATTTGCACCCCCAACGGGTATATTTTAATGACGCAGAGGCTGCGACAATAAATGCGCAATGTCGTGAACTCTGTGAAGCACGTGCTAAATATTTACCAAGCCGCAGAAATTGCTTGGGGCTTTATGGCCGCAATGTGTCGGAGACACTTGGTTAGATCTAGTGGAAATGATGGAGCCTGCAAATGAAATTAAACAGTTTAAAATTTATGAAAATTATTTTACTTTTTCTACTACATATAGATGATGATGAAAGTGTTTTTTTTTTTTCTCAGAGGAACGATTAATTCCACGATTGGCAATTTTGCTGATGATTTGTCGGCTAGTGTCACGGGAATGGGGTAGTTGGGTTGGCAAATTGCCTCGTGGACACCCAGCATATACAAGCGGCGTCACAGTAATTGCCACTCTCAACCGACATCTCTCTGTGTTCATTCTCTCTCCTGCTTTCCGCTCGCTTTCTCGATTCATTGGCAAATTTCTGCCTCGCAATGTCCCCGAGATCGAGCTTATAAATTATCCCCTCGACACTCGTAACAATTAGTAACTTTGTAATAAGTTAACCAGTATAGAACAAAATTCGAACTAGTTAGTTATAAACATGCGAAATTAATAAAACACTAAAATTATTAAAACTATTAAAAAAAATTCGTAGCAAAAAAAATTGAATTTCTGGCTTGTGAGTGAATAAATTCATTTTTTATCTGTAAAAATTTTAGGCGGCATTTTTTTTTTTTTTCGTTCAACATCAAGACTAAATTAGCTAGCTGAAAACATTCTGTCTATCTTGTCAGTGTAGCATTACATCACGTTTCTGTCAAGTTCCAGGGTTTTCCTTATCGATCTAGGTCTCTGCTACAAAGCCAGCGGCTGACGCGAGGCCACAGTACGAGAACTAGGCACGTGGGCGTATCAAGTGACACGTGAAAATAGTTGGGACGACCTCGTCGAAAATGGATGACATGTGGATGTCTGCAGGGCACTTTCTTGCGCTCATAAATATGCGCAAAACACTTGGCATACTGTAGCGCGCAACAGCAATATTTACTTCTTCTTCTTCTTCTTCTTCCTACATTCGTCTGGCGATATGTAGTGTTTTGCGCGCGACTGTTATCGCGCATCTGCCACCGGTTGCGTCATCGTTGATTCATGCGGCCTGGATGTTTAGGCTCATGGTGGGCAGGTGAAAGGTGCAAACGTTCTCCACAAGCATCAGACAGAGAGACAAACAATTCTTCTAGCGCTAATGCACTTGGCATCTAGGCTCGAGAATGATAAATGCACTCTGATTGGTTGTTTCCAAACATAGAAAATCATAATTTCAGTTTTCACGAGTTCATTCACAAGCATCAGAATGTCTTGAAGCAAAATTTAATTGCAACTTTAGCTTATATATTCAATCCAGCAATGATAATTGCTGGCAGGAAATAAGAAAATTTATCTTTAGCACACGTGTGTAATAAATAATTACAGTTGGCATGAGTCTACCGTTCGACGTAGGAGGCACGCTGTCATTAGCATCAATACATTGGCTACAAGGTGCAATGCTGGTGGAGGAACATCATCTATACGCTTAGGCCTATGACTCAGGCCTTTGCTTGCAGTCGCAGAGGAATGTTGCACTCTGCCACGATCGCTTGTTGGACTTTCATGTGCTACTATAAATAATGGCGCATGTTCTTCATTATATCTCGACTCTCTAACAGCGAAATTCACTGATTGACCCAGTACTGATAAAAGAATGCAGCAATAATAAAAATAGAGAAATTTTTCTAAAAGAACTTTCCTCTAGCGCACGGTTTTCAACAAGAGTTTGCATACATTTTCAAGTTTATTTCTGTTGCAAGTGTTACTTGGTGATGCGACAGATATCTAGGCCAACAGCGATGGGACAGCAGTGAAATCTACCTCGTTATGCTTAGCTTATTGTTAGCCTTCGTATCGCTTACGTATAGTCTTCATCTTGGTTTACTAGTTTTTATGTCGTAAATGATTGAGTTTGAGACTTGCTTGACAACTTTTTAGCTAGTTAGTCTTATCCTCAGCTAGATAATCTTTATCTTGATAGTGAAATCCACGTCGTTAGCCTTCGTATCGGCTAGTTAGTCTTCGTTTTAATACCAAATGGCTATAAGCTAACACTATCTACAGTCTATAGCTGCAGTAATGGTTTGATGGATTTTCTGATGTCTTATATTAAGTGTTTTAGACTGAAATTTCAGCTATAGTCTGAATTAGAATTTGCAAGTCGCTAGTCGTGGCACCTTGTCTATATATGTGAATAATGGATTGAGACTGGTGTCTTTGATAGTTGGGAAGAGAGCTCTTTGAACTAGGTACAAAAGTGACTTTAAAAGACGTCAGCTGGTCGTTGTTCTCCTGTATAGACATGGCGGAGAGGGTTGTGGCGCGTTCAAGTGGGGAAAAAAATCGAGCTACTCTCATTCTGACACCTGAAATTCAAGGAGGGCCACTCCGACGTTATTAATATAAGGCAGGCGCGGAGAATGAAGGGTATAACGATGAAATTCGATCCTGAAAATCACTCGGGATTCCGCCTCCTTGGCGCGGTTCTTTTACCTTTTGCTTCATCACGAGGATTTGTAGAAAGAGGACACAAGCTAGCAAGCCAGTGATGATGATCCTTTCCGGGTATAGGTGAATAAGGCTTCTACTTTTTCCAAATGCTTATTCGAATTCGTTTCTTTTTTTTTCTCTCTTGCTCCATCAAAGTAGGTAATATCCTTATAATCCCATTAAAAAACCATCAAACCAGTTTATCAGAGGAATGTTTCCCAGCCAAAATATCCAATTTAATCTTGCGTATTTGATCTCCACGCAAAGTGACGCGACATCAACCTCATCTGGCGTCCCATTCAGCGGCATATCCCACGGGACAAAGCGGTGAAAAAAAAAATTTCATCAGCATATCTCTCTTCACCTGTCTCTGAATTTTCGTCACGCGCCACATCAGCCAGCCGAATTAATTCTTTCTCTGGATGTCTGCATAAGTGGAACAGGCTTATCAGTTATCTCGTGCAGGCAGGCAGGCTGGCGGAAGGGTCATGTATGAACAGCGCAATAAAAAAATGTTCTGGCTCGTGAGCATCAAGGGAAACATTGAGACGTTTTTACGAGTACGTGAGTAAGATTTTTCTAGCATTGGACAACTTTGTGGTCAAGTTTGTCCTGATTTTGACCGCTCGCAGATAACCATCTATACAAATCTCTTCTAGCCTTTTTCTATCTCTCGAAAAAACCGTTTGAGATCTGTCTCCAGGTTTTAGTTTTTTTGGAGGGTTTTTGTGTATTAGTATGATTTGTTGGAATGCAAATGTAATATATATGAAAAGCAAAGTAGTGCAATTTGAACGACGACAGCAGGAGTTTAAGTTTCTAGTTTCATCATGGGGGCTCATTAGAAATTCAGGAAGACGTTAAATAATTTCGACGTTGGTTTCCACGTTTCTCCACGGTATATTTAACGGGTGGTCTCACACAGATGCTGTCTAGGTATAAAGCATATATAATACCGTCTTCCTGTCTGCTTCCCAAGTGTGTTTGCAAATGTGTTTCAGTGAGATTTTATCATGTCATGACGTTGCATCCGTTACGCGGGAGAAGACATAGTTAATATGCATGTGAAACTTAATTTGCATTGTCTGACTTGTCGTCCACCAAGTGCATCGGAGTGCTGTTATTTTCCCAAGTCATGTTTTGCCCAACTGTCACGCACGACTTTACTGAGGTCGTATCTAACGGAAATTAGACTGTGTGTCCCTCTCTGCAAAATTCCTCCATAAACCCACTTTTCTGTTGGAAACACTTTTTTTTTTTAACTTATTGGGCGAGTGTATAGACATAATTTTTTAGGGCCCATCAAGCGATACGAAGCGTGAAACAGCAGAGAAACATATAACAGCATTATTTGCAGGCTCCAAGCCCAAAGGAAAGTTAAAAAATAATATCCCAGTATTTTGTGCGCTGTTTAAACTGAGGATCAATAAAATTAAAAAAACAGTACGATTTTCAGAAAATAATAGAATTATACATATAAAAATGAGTTTATTTGATTGGTTATATTCAATATAATAAAAATCGTAACATGTCGCACCGGCATTCGGGGATTTGCGCACACTAATTCTGGACGTTCTTATGATGGATTTGTGAAGGGCTCATCGCTACAAATCCTCCGATTGGATTATGGGTCACTTATTTGATTGGGGGGCAAGGCGTGATTTGTCAAATTTGTGAAGCATCAACTGACCTAACACGCGAAACCCAATAGAAAAGAAAAACCACATCGTACAAATATTCTGGCTTGCAACAAGTAATATTATGTACGTATATCCTATAAGTCGCTTTCAAGGCTCCCTTAGCTCTAGACTATTAGCCTTGATAGACAGATTCTGGAATGGAACCTGAAACCAACTTGGTCTGTCTATCTATTCAACTAATAAGAGCCCGGAATTAGTTATCCACCCCAAATTATCGGCTGGTTAAGCTCAAAACTAGTTGGCTAATACTTGGAGTTGTTGATTAAACCTATAATGCGTTTTCTATTAGAATAAAACTATAGTTAATTTATGCAATAATTAACTTGCTGAGGTTAAAACTCGTTGCCTACAGTTAAAACGACTTAGCTAGGAATAATACTAGCTAACCGAGGTTAAAATGAGTTTACCTCGTGTATAACTAGTTAGATAAACTTAGGACGGATTCAATAATGGAAGCATAAAACGTCTCGGGACTATTTCGTAATGACAGCGTAAAAAGTCCGTTAGTTTTATGCTCTTCCAGTTGAATCAATGGAACAATATCTTGAACAAACAGTCATTTATATTGTCAGGCGGGCTGCTGACGTCTCTGTGTGCTGCTGCAGCAGGAATCGAAGGTGCGCTGACCTATCGTGGCCTCCTGCCAGGCAACTGCTGCAGTCTGTGTCGCACCTTCGCGGTCGTCTTGAGCACTAAATGACTCACGGAGAAGGTGATCCTCCTGTCTGTGTGCAAGAGCCTCTGGCTTTTATGCCTGCGTTCTTCTGGAAGGGTTAATGCTTGTTTTTTACGATGCAGAAACACGACCGGTCCTGTATGTGTCGTGGAGGGTCAAGAGTAAGGACAGCAAAGACCATATTGCGTGAGCTTCTCTCTGATTCCAATGATTCCTGTCCAGTTTCTCGCGCTGGTGCGCAACTTTACGACGCGCTCACGCATACACGAATGCATGGTCGTCGTTAAAATCGAATTAGGTCTGATAATGCACGGTGAAATTTTTATGAGGATTATATCAAAGCCGGAAGAAGAATAAGAAGTTCTTTGTGATGTGTAATTAGTCAGTTAGCCCACTTTCCTGTCAATTATCAACGGTGAATTTATTTCAATGCACCGTAGGGATTGAAAATACAAGACAAAAAATCCGGCCACCTGCTTCTTCGTGTGTTTAATTATTATGCACGCACATATTCAGAGACTTTCTCCGCGCGCCAAGTCGAGTAAGTCGAGAAGCTTGACGTGATTATCACGTCGTTGCCAAGCTGACGTACTTATGACATGTGTATATCCATTTCCGCAGACGCACAATGTGCGAAAGCGTTCCTTTGATGTCACTGTATGTAACCATTGTGAGTCTCGTTTTCACAGTTTGTATATATATTAGAATATAATTATTCCATTCTGTGCTTAAAAATTTCTCATCTTGATAAATTAATTTCAATTATTATTATACAATATTATGCAGACCGTGTATGACCTAATTTTAATGTCACTTTTAATATGAATTTTTCATATTTCTTAAAATATAAAAATAAAAATATTTGTAAATAATTTTATAGATTTTATAAGACTCAAGGGAAAAAAATTTTGAATTAAAAAAATTTTTTTATCGATGTTTCCGCATAAAAAAAATAACCGGAAGGTTTTAATGTACATAATTCCATGGGGAATTGCAGCATCACGAGTTTCCCAATTATTTCATACAGCCTCAAGAGGATTGGTGAAGCTTTCTCCAGCAGCAGAGAGGCTTTGTCCACATCCTCGCGGTTATCTCGGTCGTGGTCTGCAGCATTATTGGCTTCTAAAATTCATTGAACGGTGAAATAATGAGCAGTACAGAAGCTACTGGCAAACACGGAATGACAAACATGGAGCAGCGAGAGCTTCTGTCCCAGCTGGTGCGCGCGGTTACCACACGTGAAGCACGCGTGACAGTGTAGGAGTTAGAAATTGGAATGCTTGCTTATACAAAGCGTCCACATGTGGCATAACTGTATATTCACACACGAGTAATTTTTTTATTCAGACATATTGAGACTTAATATTTTATTTTCACTTGGCAAAAGAGCTTGTCGCGTTTGTTCACTCCTTTTCTCCGCGCTGGATAAAACACTTTTGAAAACACGAGAACACTCGAGTAAATTGCAGTGAAAAATAATGCGAGGAAGCTTTTGATAAATCGCAGGGAATTTCTTCGTCTATATATTGTGGCGCTGCTGCTGCACGCGAGTTCGCGGAAGATTTGTGATGAAAGAAAAAAAATCTGAGGCACGCGCGGATAGAGAAGAGGAAAAAAAGACTTGGCATGCCCTTTTCATCATCTCTGCAGCTCTCGTGGACTTTCGCGGGCTGCGTTAGCCCCGGCTATTCCCGGTCTACTAGGAAACAACTACCCATACGCCGCCTCGTGTATAAATACGCCAAGCGTGGGCTCGTCATGCCACTTTCTTTGCTCGTGCTCTAATTGCCAATGAGGAAAAGAAGCTTCATTCCTGGGACATCTTCCCAAAATGTACAGGCGCAAACTCTCTTCTCGGAGATATAGCATAAATGATTCATCAAGCCGAGAGGTCATGCTCGTTTGAAACTTTAAGAACAAGATTTTTTTTATTTAACTATCAACATGCACTGTATTATTTTTTACAAGCCTAACACCTTCTTTGTAATTAGTAACTAGATCTATTATTTTTATGAGTCAAAGATCTATTATTTTTATGAGTCAAAAAATAAATTTTTTACAGAATAAAAAAAATATAGATTCATCTATTTTTGTCAAAAAAGTAGAATTCTTCAATTTTATTATAATCATATTAATATAAAAGCAACGTTTTTTAAATTAATGAAGGGATATTCTTTAAAAATAATTTTTTTCTAATATTTAAAAAATATTTCAAAAATTCTAAAGATTTTCAGTAAAAAAAAAATGCCATTGAGTGACATGAGAATTATTTATTTGTTTGTATTTTAATACACCTCATTCGATTTTTTCTAAAAATAAAAGTTTTCATCAAAAGTAATATATACCGTTGAAAATAAAATATAATTTTTTTTCAACCACCAGCGAATGCCTCGTGAGTTTTAATAGCTCTCAGAGAGTCACTATAGGTTTCGAATGGCAATAAAATTGTAGATTAATGTCAGAAAATAGCAAACTTTTATTCAAATTCTTGAACATAATACTTGCCATAACTATACGTATATTTACTGATCAAAAATAAGAAATATAAATAGCCTTAATATTGAAGCGTATATAGAAAATAACTTAAACTACTTCATAAAAATTATCTCAACAAAAATACACTATCATAAAAATAGAGACATCGTAATTAATCACCGTTTGTCAAAAGTGGACGGAAAAAAACCTTTCGAAGCAAAGCATATATAAATTTAGACCTTTCAAATGAGAATTTTTTTGAAACCGTAAAATACATAGTTTAAAATCGAGAAATTTATGTCATCAGATGAATGGTCGTATTCTCTCTATCGCGCGATCAAAAAGTATATATAAACCGGCGGGCCAAACCCCGAAACGTAAAAAAAAAGAATAAGCGCGATTACAATCGCCCACTGCTTTCCAAGGATCTTTGCCAACTCCTCCACGGTTTTTTACCGCATTTGTTTTCCTAGTTAAAAATAAATCTCTCACACTCGCGGGTCACTGACCTTGCCGATAAGCCAGAGCAGTTAACAATCTCATCTTAGCGAGATAATAGTCGGCAAGAGTTTCCAAGAACAGGAAAAACTGCCGTTACACTGCGACGAGACATACACGTGAGTGGAAGCTCATCAGCGCAACTCCAAAGGAGACAGAGAGTCTACAGCGAGAATGAGAATATAAGTATCGGCAGGTGAAAGTGCGCATCAAAGACAAAGGGAATGGCGGTAGTTATGTGTGTTGTGTGCGCGGCGACCATTCAATGGGACAGGTTCCAATTCACATCTCGGGCCGGAACGACGCGCACCGTGTGGCCGCGAAGAATGCGCAGTGATGCACGAGAGTCATCGAGGACGCCGACCTGTCTGCCAAGAAGACTTTGCGGACTGCATGCAGCTTGGGTGCGGTCCCTGATCCCAGCTGCTGTCTTCCATCTCGCTCCCGATGCATGTGCGGTTGGAGGAGCATGACCAATCTCTTCAGCTAGAAATGAGAAAGCACAAGTGGCGCAACGCATAACTTTGTTGATTGCCTATAGGACAAAGTATAGGCACCAAACACACACAGATTAGCAATCAAAGCACACGGGTGAAAACTCAAAAGCACTGCTATTGTGCTCGAGTAATAAATTGAATTTCATCCTTCAACCGCATATTTTCCCGGATGCGCAGACGGTTTAGTCTGCATCACCGTCAAATCAATGGCATTGATTGTGAACAAGCGAATAACGAATGCTGTGTACAGCAGCATGTCGCGTATAGCTTGGCTATATCAGATGGTATTGACTCGATGGTAATGCTGTTGTGTATGCAACATCAATTATCGATCGAGGAAGAAAGGATAGCACAAATGAAATCGGATAGAGTAGCAGGTCGTGGATCATCATCATCATCTTCTATACAATCGCTACCTCCTAATTGGATGGACGCTACAATTTATCTCGCGATAACCCTCACCTTTCGGGTGATGAATAACAGAACTGGTTGATAGTGTCTATATCTACCGGTAAATCTGAGTAGCGCAGTGCATTCAAACATATCGTTTGATGTTGAATTCAATCGTGGAACCAGCGAGCCATGGGTTCCGTTAGTAAAATATACCCAAACTGTCACGTCCATGTATACTACTCACGTTCCGGTGAATCACACAAATTTCAAATGCCCTCGATTTTGCTGAAATCGTTTGTCAATTGCATATATACGCCGGCTGCAATACGATTATTTCCTATTGTCTGCGAAGCACATCATAGGCAGAAATGACACGGCAACAGAGAGTTGGAAAATTGTCATTTTCCGGGCTTCGTGTATCAATTCTTCAATTCGATTTTCTATAAATATGTACAGTGTGATGTTTCGCCCATTTGAAAAGGATAAAAAAAATTTTTTTTCATGTCAACTCCACCCTCAAAGATCGCATAACAATGCCAGTCACACTCGGACAGTATATATCCACTTGGCCACCAATTTTCCCTGGAATGCCTCATATACCCCCATCAATTTCTACGTGTCACAAAAGTGATATTTCATCGTTGAATATTTTTGATATGCCCCTCGCGCAGAGGGTTTTCATCGAGTTTAATGGAAATACTCAGTCACAATCGTCCGTTACTCGCCGCTTTTATCCATCAACTGATCTTCAGTGGGTATTAAGTAATGAATACTATCCATCATTCTGAGATTAGCTGGGATAAACATCAAGTATAGGTGTTGATATCAATGTGTGTATCTCGATACTCCAATAAAACTCGCTCGATATACAGTCTATTCCAAGGTCTGTAAACCAATAAACAGTCTGGTTTGGTTCGCACATATGGCACCGGATTTTGGGCCGCATAAATGCCGATCCAGCGAGATGGAATACTGACATTAAACCCGGCTGTCGCGTGTGGAGACAAGACCAACTGGCGCTTCACGACTGTAATACACGCTGGGGGAGTTGTGTGTTGGTGGCATAAAAGTCGTGAAAACCCTGTGCTGGGCTGGCAACACAATGGCACGTCTATACGAATGGGGAAAAAATCCTTTGATGAACGCGTTAAAAAGGCTGATGTTTGAAAAGCCTCAGTGCTAGAGGTGTGAACCATAAAACCACTAGCATTGAAAAGACTTGGGATTGAGATTAAGTATAAGGTGCTACTATAAAAATTTCAAAGAAACTACTCGGTCCTCTCTTTATTACCAAACCTGTTATAAGTCTGTGGCTTAAACAAACATATTAACGTGCCATAGAGATAAATCATGAAGGCTTGAGTTATTTAAATTTCCTCAGATAAGAAATTCATGCTACTTCGCCGTGTTCAAGATAGGTAATTAAGCAAGTGGAACCGATTAGCATAATTAGTGACTGCGGCTCTGTACACTAGGACCAGTCTCGCAGGGTGCACTTGGCCGTAATTAGGCACTAGAACTCGTTGGATAATCTAGCCACGATTACTTTCAAGTGTCGCTGTTTGCGATAAGGAAAATAAAGCCGATGGTAAACCAGCGCACTCGTATATAACAGACAATTGTAGACTCTGACGAGTGTTTCAATCCAATTAGTCCACGGGATTGTCAACTCGCAAAATTGGAACAGAAGCCTCAACAAGCATTCAAAGGATATACTTTTAAGGGTAGTTGGATGGTAACCATTTTGTAGGGCAGCTACACGCGTGGGAGTAGGTCAGTTGTACAGATCGGGGCGAACCTAATCTATATATCTATACGTATTTCTGTGGTAAAGCTAGGTAGGAAAGTTTCCGATCGATAAGACTCCTCTTCGAATACGCCCTTATTTTGCGAATTTGGTCGGATGTGAAAGCAGATAAATTCGTCCAACTGGGTCACCATTCCTTGACAAATGTCCAAAATTTTTATTTTTCAATCAAGATTATACTCAAATTTGATAGAGTTGTAGGAAATAAAGCGATTTTATCTGTCGTCAGAATAGTTATTTCCTTATCTCCCCTATATCCAGATGACATATCTTGGTATAATCTACGTCTCCGCTGATACCAATTAGAATGTAACTAATATTATGCATGACAATGGAAACAAGATTGTAGTAGATTGGGTGGACTTGGAAGATTGTCAAAGTTTCATCGTATAACTGTAATAATAAGCAATTAATTGGACACAAATTTATTATCATCAGTTCAAGTATTATATACGTCTGAACTGATTGCTTGAGAATGACAAAGTTCCCACGACGAGTTGAAGGGGAAACTGATATTACATATTTCCTTTCGGCACAAAACTTCCTTGCATGCTCGATGACACTGGCTAAAGGCTCCCTCGTCAAGTGCAATTGTCTGTGCCGGAAGCGGAGGTACAGGCTCACCGCATCCGCAGAGTGGCGGCTTTCAATTTACCCCAGTGTCAGCGTTATCAAACAATTTTATTCGACTTGTCTGCACCTGAAGGAAAGTGTCAACTTTTCAACAAAGTAGACTATTGCAGCTGCGTTAAGTCGTCTTCTCTCTGATGCGTTGTGCGGCGGTGATGCGTTTAGGGGCGCGCACTTTGAATAAGGGTTGTGGAACTCATCCGAGCGTGTTCATGCAGCGTGTTCCCTCAAGCGTTTTGTCCCACACCCTCTCTAATTCTCTTCGGAACTCTCTCGTCGGTCTCTACTACGTCTCGTCGACAACGCACAGTCCCACGACGCTCATGGTCAATGCACTTCTCAGCATGTAGAGGAGAAACGCTTTGCACCAGACCGGAAAAAATGGAGAGAACTGTTATGAATTGACTTGATAAAGGCTTTCCGTTCGAACTCTCTAATAATGATGCACCGTTGACTTTCAGGGAGAATATCCACTCTATCCACATTTTTTTTTTTCAACTGGAAAAATTACATTTTTCCAACTTTATTCTTGGGTAATCGATACTCTGATAGGTTAATCAGAGTCATCACGTATGAAAAAAATTCAATCTTGGAAAAAAATTATTATTTCATAAACAATAACATGTGACGACATAATATCCAAAGCAAAACATAATTTCGTCATGAATGATTATTCAATTTTCTTATAATTATAAAACAATTCACTGGTTTATTTGGTAAACAGTGTTTTTTTGCTATCCACTATTATATTTATAAATACGACTAATCATAAATCTTGTTCAAATTTTGTTTAATTTATGTATATACCAAAAGTGTACAGTAAAACTGATGATTAAAAATGTCTATTAAATTGTTAATAAATTATTTATTGAAGTATGTTGTTTTAGAAAACATTCTAAATTATTTTCAACTGTTTCTAGGTCAATTTTTAGGTTTGATGGAATGATTTATTACTCAATGAAACTTCCATAAATTGATTTTCAATCGTGAGACGTAAATAATGAGGTTATGGGCTGAAGATTATTGAAACCTATCGATATCGGGAGTGCCAAGGGTGTTCACGTCCTCGACACATTGCAGGCCGCACTTTAAGACATTTCCCTATCTCGTATAGCTTGAAGGCTATTTATATGCTTCTAACACTATATCCCCAAGTTGTAAGCGCGTCTTGCCTGCACCAATTAGCGGACGGGCCTGGGGAACGTTGTAGCCCTGAGTCACATGATGAATTCTCAGTATCTCACAAAGTTGTTCAAAAGCAATTCGTCGAGTTGGCTGGAATGTGTGCCCGCATTGCGACAATAATTCAGTTTCCTCTGCAGCACAGCTCTCAGATAGAGATTTGTGGTAAAAAGCACTTTCCAGTATGCTCGAATTACTCTGCTGACGGATACTTTTTATAAGCACGATTTAAATGGCGAAAGTACCATTTTATTCCAAATAAATCTACGCTCGAGAAGATTCTAAACTATTTATATGTGTGTTTCCATGTACACAAGTATCGATTTGCTCTAGAAACAGCTGACTTTCGATGCAACGTAAGGGGGGAAAGTTTTAAGTATTATAGCTATTTTACTACAATAGAAAATTTTATTTTCAGTGCAGTAAAATTATTCCTAATTATCCATCCAAAAATGGAGAAAAAAAAAAACAGAAAGTAAAAAAAGAAAATTCTTTAATTTACAGTCGTTGGAATTTGATAATAATTTTATTCGAAAATTCTTGTATAACAGTAGATGTTGAAAAAAAAAAGTTTTGACATTGGCATACATGTTTATCGCTTTTAATTTTGTTCATGAAAATATGAAGACAAAAAGCTGGACACTGGAATTTACTAACTAAAAGAAGTACAAAGTCGCCTTGTGACGTTGACAAAAAAATTATGCTCGTTAAAATCGTAAAAATGCCTCGGCCATTGTTGTTTTTAGCACTCGGCGATGTTAACGAACTCTTCTTGAGAAAGTTCACAATGTGCGAGTTAAAAGAAACACAAGAATCTCCACTGATAGAAATATTTCTTTGAATTTATTCTATTAACTAAAACGCTCAATCACATTTATATATTTTTTTTCGTTGAAAAATATTTTTATAAACGTTAGAGAAAATTTTATAGTTGCGCGAATCATCATCCGAGATATAAGAGAAGATATAAGTAATATATATCTATAAATATAGAAAATATAGACATCTGCATAGTGATCTGTAGATGATGATTGACGCTGGTGGTATCAAACATCATTTGTTTTATATCATCACGACATCAAGTGGCATTTCCATACGATAATACATCGATAATTTCATCCGAAATGGGATACGTGATGCAATCATCGTTGAAAACCTAATTATCGCCCGCGGAAATAGCCGCCAATTGTGTATGCTGCGCTCTCCGCCGGGACAAATCATATGGTCAAAGGTAATTTATTGGCTTATTAATTATTTTTCCGACCCTGGCACAACTTGTTCACAAGCGCAGAACGCCAATATATATTTATTTCCACGTGAAAAACATACCAGATAAATATTTGGCAAGCTGAAATCGCGATGCGTAACTAGAGTGCGGTGACGAGGCTGTTTGCATGGAGCGACTGCGCGCGTCGTGCGTCGCGTAGCGCAACGGAAGTTGATCTCAAGAGGCACTTGGCTCTCTACAGTTATTACAGCACTCCTAACAACTCTTCTAGAAAATTTAGAAATATATTCTTACACACAAACACTTCCTCTATGTGGTCATCCCCTGATTTATGGAGGCCAACGCACGGGCGAGAGTAAACTTGAATGGAGATTCGCGTCGGGCCCCTCCCCCGCTTTTCGCTGTGTTTAATTCCATATGTAATATACTTCAGAGAGGACACTAAGGCTAAAGTTAGACACAGCGTCGCTCAACTGCGTCAGAAAGCGTCTCGGTTTTTTGAAAACATGCCATGCCTCAATGTTATCAACATTCTTCAACTTAAAATATACTCGCGCCTTTATAGTCAACACGCATTAATCACGCCATTTGACTTTTTTACCCATAACTAAACAGAAGAAAAAAATTTTATATCCCTACAAATCGATGTCATGACCATTACAATAAATCGGATTTCATCCGTTGACTAAAAATCATGTTTTTAATCATGATGCAGCGATGCTAATTGTAAGTGACGCAGACCAACTGCCATTTCTTCTTAAATTTGTCAGAGATTTTCCGGGGAAAAAAACACCTGGTGTTACAGATAACTGTTTAGACAGTTGATGACTATTTAAAACCAGGTTTTAGGGTCTGTCAGACATTTAACTGTCGCGAGAACGAAAAGATAAATAATGTTCGACAGTTGATTGATAACTTGCTTACCTCTTGGAGGGCTTCCAGCGCCGTTTGAGTACACCCAACATGAGGACTATCCCGAGATACGCGAAACCCGGGAATTATTTCACCGGCACGACCACCAGAGACAATCACTCGGTCCACCTGGACCGCACGCGCACTCTCAAAGTCGATGTTTCTCGAGTTCAATAGGTCACCAGATCACCTGGGTACTCCTCCACAGTTCTCGAGTTCTCCTCCAGTTTGCATTTTCATTTAACCGCGACTAGACGAATTATTTTCACAGAGCGACCGTCACATTTCACATTATTAAACCGGACGAATTTCGAGCATCCAACCGACAGCGACGTGTGTTGTACAAACTATCGCGTTTGCCAAGCACTCTGGCTGCTCGCCGAGCTTCAACTAACCCGAAGACAGAGACGGTAGACACACGAGGTTCTTCCCCGTTCCGCCTGGCTCGACCCGAGCTCGTTTGCTCGCCCCTCCGCTGCTGCAGTAACGGATCTAGTCGGCGCCCTGCCCCGGCCAGCTGCTGCGTGAATCCTAAACACGGAAAAATAATCCATTATAATTACCGTCCACTTATAATTTTTAATTGCCGCAATTTTATCTCGTGACCGGTGCTCCGGGCGTTGGCCTTTTGTTCCGCCTCTTGAGCTCAGGCACATCCTGTCGTAATGAATTTTGAAGGTGGGTTATAGGAAATTAAATTATGTATACTACGCGATTGCGATGTCATTGCCGAGGGTCACGGCCCTGTTGTCCAGAGCGGCAAATTCTCTCCCTGATGGTCTTTTTCATATTTATATCCAGATTCTTCCCTCTGCTCACACACCTGGATTAATAACGGTTATAGCCCAGCCAAAGGATCAACTGTTTGTTATAATTAACGCACCATCTTTGCGGCCAGTTGAACTGCTCCAGAAGAAATTATCTCATGGAAATGATCGTGAGATTTTTCGTTGACATTGAGTAACATTGGATTTTCAAGCGCAAAAAAATTTCTACGAGTCAATTTGTCTGCCGTTCACCTGGATGACCGTGAACGAGTTAATTACACGCGATAGCACGGCAATTAGGTTGAACCCTGAGTCATCCATGCCCTCACTCACTGCCGCGAACCCACTCTACCCGGCCGCAACTTCGGTTACACTCGGTTGTAATCGCATCAGATGCACTGCCATTGATTTTTGCCTTCAGAGCGGCCGCCTGATAGAATTCAAGACACCATGTCACTGGGCAACTAGGGTTTTGGCAGAAGAAGATTTTGTCGTGGGAAAGAGCGTAAGATATCCAACTAATCCAACTAAACAAATTTATAACAACTATTGCACAAAATGTAAAGTAAAAATTTTTTCTAAATGAAAGTTTTCATTTTATCGTATATGCGTCCATTTAAAAATAGAAACAAAAAATCATAATACCTCAGACAGAATTCGACGAAGATTTTTTTGAAGCTTATCTTTTACAAAAATGTTCTTCGGGCTGTATTTCGGTGTTTTCCCACGGTTTTTAAGATATTTGCAGGAGAAAATGACCTTGCGGTATGTATACTGGAGTCCATCGTCTCCTCCGGCTATATGCAGAGGGAACAGGTATCCGATATTCTCATCTGGCAAGTCTGTGTGTCACTCTCGCAATCGTCGGCTCAGGGGGTGGTCGCAGTGTCTCTTCATTTCCAACTCGTCTTGCAGGATGATTTAAAATTTATTTATACGCGTATACATGTTGTACTGCCGAGGAAACTGGTGAAACTGGGTCGACCAACAGATGCGTCGTACAAAATCACTGGCAACAATAATTCCAACGATAATGAGGTCCTAAAGTTGAGAAATATAATGCAGTAAATGAATGTATACTGTATGTATCGACCTCTGGCAAGCCCTCGCGATAATTTCAAGGGTTTTCTCCGGCACTCAGTGCACGGGGGCGTTGTGATGGTACTTGACCTGTATCTTCTTGAATGACCTAATGGGTCGATCTGCAGATATTTCTGCTCAGTCAAACGGCTCGAGCAATTTACAATTGAGAGAGCAATGAGTTTAATCGTTTTTATTAAATTAAACAAAAAAAGAGGATTAGATTCTGTGGGATTCAAGTCATTGACCGAGCAGTGGACAAGAACCGGACTTGCAGAACTCAAGCGTCAACAAATGTCCAGGAAGAAATAAGTGCGGCACACACTACACATGGTATAGTTTTACCCGTTACAGTTCAGCATAAATATTATGAGTAACATAACGTATAAACAGTACCGCCTCTTTGCAAACCGATAAGCATAAAAATAATAAAAAAACACCTCACCGGCATTTTCCATATCGTTCGTGCTCGAGATGGGGAAAAAAAAAAAAAAAATTGGCCCCGGCCAGGATCGAACTGGCGACCTTCTGCGTGTAAAGCAGATGTGATAACCCCTACACCACGGAACCGCTGTATCTTTAACTGTCCTAACAACGATTCATATACTACAAGCTTTCCAACAACGTAAATATTTATCACACTCGTACCGAAAAATAAAAACAAAAAAAACTGACGAGCTGCGCATAAAACAGATGCGATGACCACGGAACCGATAAGAGAAATTGTTTCTACTCTCTAAATTTGAATCAGTCGTTTTCGACTGATTCTCAGTGTCAGTTTTTTTCTGCTGATTCGTCATTTTTCATCTTAATGGCTAAATTAAATTCGGATTTGTGAAAACGCTTATTTTTCAGCAATATTTTGAATGACTGATTCACTCCGCACTAAAGAACTGCGAAATCAGTTAAAACAACTGATTCGAATTTAGCGAGTAAACCACGTCAAATGAATTAATTTGAAGATTTAGAGCATGTTTAAATATAATATATAAAAACTAAATTATTACTAATTAATTACAGTAAAAATAATAATAAAACACCTACCTGAAAATATTGTAGAAATGTTTTGTAACGGTTGTCGAGTTGGTTGATAACTTACCGACTTGCCTAACGGATCAAACGTACCAGACTTTGACCGATGTCGCCACCGTCCACGCAGCTGAGTAGAGATCTTTTTTTGGCTATATGGGCTGCCGCCCATAAAAAAAAAAAAGTAGAGATCTTTTGCGCTGATGCCAAGCCCACCCCCGTTTTTTTCTACCAATAAAAGAAAAGTAGAGATCTTTTGGGAGTTATAGTCATTTAATTAACAAACCCTAAAAATAATTTTAGAAAAATAATAATAGGGTTATTGTATCTGTCGAAAAAAGAAACGGTTTATAGTTATTGAAGTGTTTCGCCATTTATTTTTGAAAATATGTCATCACCACCTACATATATTCTTCTAGACGATGCACACATTGTTTTGTGGAATGCCAACCACATAACGATCGATAAAAAGTCGATTAAAATTCTTCAAGTACAATTCGTCAGGTTAGAAAAATTTAGTTTGCGTCTACATAAATGTAATAACAGCGTTCGAATATACTATATTTGAATAATCTAACAATAAGACTATCCAAACAAAAATACATTTTCTTGTACAATATAAATTCATGTCGAAGATAAGAAAAATGACTGATCGATCTTATCGTAAATAAGATAAATTGTATTTGTATGGCACGTAATTTATTGTATAATAGCGAAAAAAACTTGCTGTTTCAATGACTGAATTCTAAATATACTTGAAAACGTACGAACTCCTTGAAATCGATTAATCACTATAAGATATTAAATTCCACGACCATATAAAATTGTGATTTCCTGGAAGATGGCAGATAAGAATCGTCGTTAATGACAAAAAGGTATGTGACCGTATAGCTCAGTTCGAAACAATATTTTCGTCAAGAAACTTGTATATGTGCGTTCAAAACCAACGAAAAACTATTTAACAATAAGTATTGCAATAATGTGTGATAAAAAAACCAATTGTTTCATTCGAATAGTTAATATTTTAAGTAGCTGTTTCTTAATCGTAAGTGTACAACTTATTTGTCGTTCAGTAACAAGTGAAAAAATGTACAATAACAAAAAATTTTAGGTTTTAGCGGCCGCCATAATTGTTCGAACGCTCCACTTTAGTACAAAGCTTCTGATGGTCAAGGAATACTTGGATTTTACTGACTCAAAGCCGCAAATCTTCCTTTTAACAGGATCTGTTTTATTAATCACAACTGGATTTCTCGGAATTATAGCTGTACTACAAAACTGGCGACGTGGACTAATAACAGTAAGTCACAAGTTACAACATTGAATCAAAAGATAAATACAAAATTGTCAACTTTTTTAGTACCTGAGTTTCACCGTGTATCTGCTTATTTCTCTAGTCGTGTTGAGCGCGACTTTTTATATCATGTCTCAACCTATGCACGAAACAATCAACAAGCAGCTTACAACACACATGTCCAACTATTCCAACTACCAACAATCCGTTGATAAACTTCAATTTATCGTGAGTAAACTATCGACCCAATTGTATACAACTTATAATCTACAACAAGAATATAATGTGTTTAGATGTTTTAAAATATTTGATTTTTAGTTATCGTGCTGTGGCATCAACGATTACACATATTGGAACGAATCAATCCCGGGATCTTGTTGCCGGTCGAACGTTACTTGTAACTCTGCGGCCATTGATCGCCATGTTGTTGCGGGTTGTTATAGCGCGCTGGTTGAGATTTTGGATCAGATCTACAACCGTTTTCCCCTATTTATTGGTCTTCTTGCTGGAGCGATGGTATGCTAAGTTATTTCTACAAGATAAGAGACATTGGATGTTACAGTAATTGTTTTATCGCAGTGTCGACACGATCGTGTCGCGCTTTTATCGTGAACATTGTATTAAATTTCTGGAAGATAAGTTGTGTTATCTGTTTGCAGGTTCTCTCTATCGTCCTATCGGCATTTTTAATTCGATCGTTAGGCCGTCGCCAATTTGACGTAGTCAGGAAAAACGATGAGAGTGCAAATGAGGAATGCATATCACTTCCTCGAGTGGAAACTTCAGATTTAAAATCTTCTGGATCACCAAAAACACCGCCATTTACCTACATCCGGCGGCCTAGTCTGAAACCCGTTGAATTAACGTATTCTAACCCCCACGAAGCTTTTCTTCGTGGTCCACCGCAGAGCACTTGTAAATAGTCCTAAAGTCAGGTGGTTAAATTTTTTTTATAAAATACATTTCCAATACTCACACACTTTATTTAAAATCAATTGTTTAGTTTTGTTCGATAATACTATAGTTTTTCTTTTCAGTTGTAAAATTTTTGTACGATCAATTATTATTATATCTTCACACATATACTCAGACACACTATATAATCATTCACAGATATTATTTGCGTTGTTATATCGATAAAAAAAATTACTAATCATTAATTTAAAAAATTGCGTGCAAAATTTTTATGTATAAACAATTATTGTAAAAAAAAAAACAAACACACAAACGAAATCTCTAATTGCGACAAAAGTTTCAATTTTTTATATAACACGTAGTTTTAAAAATTGCAAAAGATGTATTTTTTTTTCAATGAAAAAAAAAAAAAAACAGATCTTTTGATTTTCGTTGATACCGAATTTTTTTAAGCAAATAAAAAAAAAAAAACAGTAAATCAGCGCAAAATAAATAGATTACAGTGTTGTATATTTGCAAGTATAGACACGTATATGTACGTAGATAAGCATTGACATGAATAAAAAAGTAAATTTGCATGTGCAAACGCCTGTTTATTTCCTGAACATCACGTGGCGGCCGGATATTTCATAGAAATAAATAAATTGAACAAAAAAAAATCACGACATTTCATATCAAATAACTTTTAATCTTTAAATTGTTTAGATCTTACGTCCTGCTGGCTTATCCACCAGCCTTAGAACCTTCGCGTTTTATCGCCATGCCCAGATAAACAGCGAGGATAATACCAATGACCTAAAATGAAAAAGTTAATTGCGAAGGTCTAGAATTATTCCGATAAAACTCACCTCAACAATGGTGATACCAATGCCAACGCCGATGAGAATCTTCGCGTTAGAACTAATCTCCTGAGCCACAGCGGAGTAGCACCCTCTCGGATAAACATGAACGGATCCCTGAGCACAGCCGTAGTCGATGCCAGTGTCGCGGCAGCAGGACGTAGGCAGATTATGCTCCTCGTCCGATGTGGCCAACCAATCTTTGGGGGAATCGATGCCGCAGCATTGAAGCTATGAGCAAACAACACATGTTATACATGATAACATTGTACGCGTTATTGATTGTGACATTGCGCATGCAACACGCAGCACACTTGGTTATCTAAAGTTTAGCCTACTTATTCTGCAGTTGGGAAAAAAAGACCTATACCTTCTGCTGAATATTGTTCCAAGTTTTTACATTCTCCGTTACAGTATCCTCTGCCGCCGCCGTGGAATTTGGAAATGAGCTTTTCAGTGATTCCCGCAGTAATCCACCGAAATTGTCCTTGTACACTGCCGCAGCGATTCCCACTGCCAGCTCCAAGATAAAGATCAGCCCCAGGGCCACAGCAAACTACGCAGGAAAAAAACACGAATTGGATTTTCACACTCATTTCCACACTGCGAAAAATATATCCACCATTATTAGCAGGGTAACACTCTCTCTGATGGCACCGCAACAGCCGAGAAATGCGATGACCATGATAATTGATCCAGTGACAATTAAAACTGTCGGTGGACCCGTTGCCTTGTCTTCAATCAACTTGTCATACTCGTTCAAACTGTTCATTACCAAGGCTCCAGTGACGATAATTCCGATACCAGTGATCTAAAAATTGATAATTATAGGTGGGAAAAATTGTTTTTCTCCTTACTTACCATGAAAATTAGATTGAAAATAAAAATGATGTATTTAATGACACTCATGGTTGGCGATTCCATCGTAAGATTGTTTGGAATAACACTTTCTAGTTGATTTTTCTAGGACGGATAGTTTGTCAGTCGTTTCAGGTGTGCTCCTGATGTGCGTGTGACGCTCGACATTTGAAACTTGGGTCGAGAACGCGACGGTGTGTCCGACTCGCCACGATTGGTCACTCACAGTTGTTCCAGGATTCTAGAACGCAAACGCCAAGTCGATTGGTCAGTTTGTTCTCGTCTCTATGGAGACGAATGTGTGTAACGATTGTTCTCTGCGGAAGCACATATAGCTTCGTGTACGTGGACACTTGAAAACGCGCGATTGTGCGCGTTTTTATGGCGATAATTATCAGTATAGGCACGTGGTGTCCTTGTCAAAGCTCCTCTGACGATTACCACGATGTTGTGTGTCAGGTTTGCGCGTCTAGAAAAGACCTGTTGGTGGTTCCAAATCGATAATATCGATTTGGTGGCTAGTTGAGGCTTCAGATGTATATACAGCCTTTGTGTTCTCGAGCTCAAAAGCTACACTCTTTTACACCTTGATGTGGAAATTGTAGGTTACAGAGACGACAGCTGCCTCGTAGGCGTTTTTGATTATCTAGAAGTATATTTATGATCCCAGTGCTTATTTATTATGTAGAAATCCGAACAATAACTAAAGTCTCGAGGGTGAATCATATTTGATAGATAAATGGATGACAGGGCAGGAAAAAAATTCTATGCACGTTATATCTTCATCGATAATCGCGAATCCTTAACTCTTGCTTTGGTTATATTGACGGTAAAATCATTATATTTTAAAAACTGTTGATTTTACGACAAAAAATATTGAGACCGTTTTTTTAGATAATTAAATTTTTTATATTTTTTATTTAAAACATTTTCTTCTGGGATTTATACATTAAAAGTTATTACTCCTTGATAAATACAAATTCTTGTTATTTTAGTAGTTTATTGAACTTGAACACACACATGATTTTATTAAATATAAATAAAAATCTATTTCCACTCGAGTAAAAAAAAAATAAGTACATGAATTTATTTTAGTGAAGAAAAATGAACATTTAATGAACTTTTAAAAGTCTAGAATCGCATATAAAATGAATTTTTAATGATTTTTTGCTGTATTTTCAAGGTACTGTCATTTGTGTACAGTAGAAATCGTATGAAAAATCCAGCATTCAGCAAAAATTTATAATAAATTTTTTATGTATCCTCATGATTGATCAATTTTTTTCTCGGGCATGTAAAGGAGATAAAAAATTTAAGTTTCTCTAAAACAACCGTCAAAAAAAAAAGTATTCTTCGGCAACCGACAATACTGAGTTATTAAAGTACAGAGCGTTATTAAGTATCAACAAATAAATATGTTTTTGGACGAAAATATGCACTAGTGCAGGTTTCCCAGTGCCACAAGAAGAGATACGAGAATTGTCGCAACGTGGTACGCGGATTTGACAGAAGATCCGGGTAGACTTCCGGTGGGTGACCTGCAGATAGTGGAAGAGGTATTTAAAATACACGCGAATTTTTTGTTCTTGCAATTGTCACATTATACCGTATAGTTTATTTCTTATTGTTCATCGAGGGTGAAAACAGTTTTGCGGCCAGATAACATTTTTATTATTAGAAGAGGCTAGCATCGCGTCAATTTATACATGTACCATGTATAGAAATTATACAATTGAATGCTATAAAGAATATACTTAAGATAAACATGTCATGGTTTTGGCTGGTATAAGAATTTTCTTTTTCATTATATTATACTACGTGAAACAATGTTATTATGGCTCGCTCGACGTTTTCAGATCGTGTTCAGGTATAAACGTTCCTGTCTTCGCTTACATGATGCCAATTACACCGCAAGCAAGGCGTGCCCCGGAATTTCCGGTGGTTTTCGACAACTCGTGAGTAGTTTTGCCGAGATCGTCAATACCAGCGTGAACGACAAAGGCACGGCCGATAATGCCTTTTGGTCCGGAGAGAGAGATCATTCGGTCAACAATATTTATAGTTGCAACCCCTTGAGCGTTGGCCTCAATATTTCCAAGGTCTCCTATGTGTCTCGCAGTGTCCTCCGGAGCTCCATGTGGTTGCTGGAAATTTTTTTTACATCATTTTACGGATTTTTCAATGCTTAAAACGATGAATAACCCAATGGAAGAATTTACTTTTGTAAATATCTCCGGAACGCTGGGTTTTACAAAAAATTTTCTCAATACCTTTTTTGTAGAAAATTTAATACTCGAAAAAAAAGATTCCAAGGTAAATTTTTGTAGCTTGCTCCATTTTCGAGATATTTAAAGAAGAAAATGACTTTGCCATATAGTATCAGAAAATTTGAGCGAGAAAATTTTTTTTTCTTTTGTAAATATCTCGAAAAATATTGGTGATAGAGAATTTTTAATTGATATGTTTTTTGTAGAGAATTAAGCGTTCTATAAAAAAGGTTCAGAGTAAATATTTGCTATTGTTAATATTTTTCGAGATATACGAATTATAAGAAGGTGCTTACATTGAGAGGATTAAAATGGGATCCGGTTGAGGTACAATTGTTGCTGAGATCGCCTTTTTCGTGCACGTGGAATCCATGTTTTCCAGGTGTGAGACCAGAAAGAGTGCCAGTAATTGTGACAGGCCCATTGGCAGTGCTTTGAACTAGCTTCAAGGTTCCAGTGACTTTTGAATTTATATCTGGTACCATTTTGACGACTGCCATGATATCCTGACTCATAGCCACGGCGGCAAATGCCAGCACCAGTGCGATCGTCTTCATTGTCCTTTTAACTTCTGCAAAACAAGTGTGAAATATTTATGGAGAAAATAAAAAAAAGCAACGTCCACGATCGCGTGCTGCCCGACTGTTGTTTAAATGGAACGTCCACGTAATTTGTCGGATGAAACAAAGGCATACACTGTAGTCAACAGGCTTTACAGATCAATTTTATTCTTTGTGTCGCGAACGTCGACCTCGACGTTTTTCCCGCCATCGATTATTATGACGGAAGCATTTGTTCAACGCATATTTTCGTATGTCCTTCACCTGATTGATTGACGTGTCTCAATAAGGAAAATGAGGCTCCACAGTCTCTAATTATCTAGCTAATTGTAAAAAAAATATCTATAAATGTTCGCGCTGATTCACTTTTAAACGCGAAATACGTATTATTTTTTTTTTAAAACCACCAAAAAACATTTTCTTCTCTCACTAAAACGAAATGCTTGAATTTTTTTTCGCGAAATTTCTCATAAAATTTACGAACTTCGAGAGAAAAATATTTTATTTTTTATAATATCTCCGGAAAAACATAAAATTTGAACAAAAAATTTGAACAAAAAAAGAAAAATTTGTATGAAATTAAATTCTCTATAAAAAAAGTTTAATAATTTTTTTTTTGTATTTTGCGATTTTTTTGGAATTAAAATAAAAAAAAAATACATCCAACTAATCAATAATATCTCGGTAACCGGATAACATGAGAAAGAAAAAATTATTTTTTTTTTTGGATTTTTAAGGTATTTTTTCTGTTATTAAAAAATTAGTATATTAAAATGGAGAAAAAAAAAATTAATATAAGGTCACAATTAATAATTTAAATGGTCAAATTAAAAATAATGATCGGTAATTTAAATTGTGGATAATTTTAGTGTAAAAAAATAAATGTGGATTTTATGTCGCAAAGTCCAAAGTCTGAAATGACCTCCAAAGCGTGAAAGTAAACCTACCGGTTGCACAGAGAACAGTTACAGCGAGACTCTGACTAACAGATGTTGAGAGTCGAAACTATTTATACAAGAGCCAGGACCGCCCTCTCCTGCCTTGGGCTTTTTACACTTCAATCCTCATTGCAGATGATTTGTTAGAATAATCTACTGACAAATTGAATAATCAGAGCTCATCTTGCGTTGAGCAGGACAAGTGCACGGATTGGTACGACAATTTTCATGATTAATATTCAAGTCTGTGTACGTGTAGCGATAAAATTAGCTTGTTAAAAGTGAAATGGCAAAATGAAACTAGAGGCGGATGATTCGCAAGTAAATAATCACAATTGACCTTGATCGAGATTACAAACTTCCGTATTTATTTTCCTCAATGAATTTATTTATCTTTTGCAAAAAAATAAATAACATTTATAATTATTAAAGCTCTAAAATTTTTATAATAAATCATTTTCATCAAAATTAACAATTTATAAAACCGTATGAAAGACTTTTCTTCAAAGTAGACATTTAAACTAAAATAACTCTTAAACTATTAATTTTAGAGGACAAAGTTTAATACAAAAAAGTTGGGTAATTTAATTTAGAAGAAAAAAGATTTCTACAATAATCTATCTAAAGTCAACGGTTAAAAAGATATTTAATGAAATGTATTTTCAAGTTGAAAAAAAAAATCAGACTCTTTTCAACGTTGACATTATATAGAGATGTACTTTTAAATTTTTATAGAGTTAAAAAATAGTATTCTTTGTCAATTTTTCATAGGCTATAATATTTCTATTAAAACTTCACCTTGGCATCCAGCAATATTATAGACAATTGCATGCATGCGATAAGGTACTGACTCATCAAGATCTGAAGATAATAGTAAATTATATTCTGTTGGAGGGAAAAAAATAAAGAACAAGATACAAAAAATTAAAGTAAAAAATAAAACACAACATACCTGAGAATTGAAACCACTCAAGTTGATTTTTCAAGCGGGAAAACAAATATCTACGCACTGGAATATACGACGAACGTCGAGAAGAAACTGAGGCCAACTTGCTACAATCGCTCAGATGTGTCATAAACACGGGATGTGATTGTGTATGTGTGAGGTTTTTTTATTCGCTAAGAAATGCGTCGCAGGTTGCGAATGAATTCGTCGATATCCGTGCGCAAAAGCTGATTTATAAATATGCAAAAATAACCTCGAGACTCGGCAAATATTTGCCGTTGCTTTTTAGACTCTTGATATAGGCAGAATCAGACTCTTATCAGTCATCTAAAAACTATATTTACCATTCAATTTATTAGCCATTTCAATATAATTTATGCCAGTTCAATAACACTTTCCTTTTTTAAACTCTCAGCCAGTAAAAATCGAGAACAAACACAAGGTCAGAGTTTCTTTTTACAATTACTCGAAAACCAACGAGTTTAAAAGATTTTTGCTCAGAACCTTTTTTGTAGTTTGAAAAATTCTCTATATAAAAGGTTATCTTCAAAAATCTTGTATCTTTATTATTTCTCAAGATATTTAGAAAAATATCATACGTTATCTTGCCACGCAACGACAACGTTGATAGTAAACAAGGTCTCACTTATTCCATGATATCTTAAAAACTATAAGTATTAGAATATTTTCCCTCAGAATCTTTTTTGTTGCTCGAAAAAATCTCTACAAAAAAGCTAATATATAAAATTATCCTAAACCGTAAAGTTTCCAAGATATTTCGGACTAAAAACCCACGTCCATACGGCGATGAAATGTAAACAAATGAAAAACACCTGAAATAGCTAACGTAAAATAATCTATTTATGTTTTAACAATTTTATAAGTAATTTTTCAATATATTAACCGAATTTATAAACTTTAAACCCATGTACAAAAAAAATTAATCAGTGTTTAACAATTTTATTTGTACTTGTAATGATGAACTGCTAATTTTTTTGATTAAACTTACCGATTATATGTCTGGAGCTTAGCCAATAAAGCCACTTTACACGTTAGCGCGAGTTTAAAACTCTTGCAGCACGCGCGGCTCGACAAAAATATAGGAAGAGACGCGCAGAAATCTTCGCTTTCACTCAAAGTGTACAGTGCAACCATTTTATGTACCTACAGTGTGTGCGCACTCGTTGATTACAAAAAAACCTCGATGAGTATTGCCACAAATAACAATCAACTGGCGCAGAGATCACTTAACACGATATACCTTTAATTTATTCTTCAACGAGTCAGGGGCATCCTTAACCTCTGACAACAGGGGGACCAGGCATGGCGTCATATCATCAAGGTCCCATGCTTGAAGAATGATCCTTTCCAGTATTTATATGCGGTCTCTCTCGATCGTGCCACCATAGAGTAAATAGACCTCTCGTGCAGCGCAGCATGCATTGCATAACGAGTAAATACTAACTTAAGGAATAGACTGACCTTAAATTATTATACCCGCTGATCCTGCATCGTTACGAAGCGGATTTCTTCAGTTTTGCCTCAGTCGGGGCCAGTTTGTCGGTGGACAAAGATTGAAAAGTGAAAATTGTGCTCTCCTCTGGAAAAATCATGTTTTCCATCACGTTCGGAATTTTACTGATGATGTGGGTAGCCGAACTGCAGGGAGGACCGGTCGAAAATGCGATGGATACCTCCATGTCTGATGAGGAACGTCGGGTCCTCTACGTCAGGAGCCTCCCTGGGTATCCGGGCGTTAGAAGTGACCTCTACGAAGTTTATATGGAGCCATATTATTTTGTAAGTATCTGCAATAATAAATATAGTATTTTAGTATTACTTTTACACAAATTAAAAAATAAACAAATTCAATTTTATCTTTGATTATGTTTTTTTTTGACGCTTTAAACCATTCTGAATCTGAGATGTAATTTTAAAAAGTTGTAAAAACATAAAATTACTAAACTATATTGATGAGGGCTGTAAAAAATATTAGATTTCAAATTATTTTTTAAACTTTTGACATTAGACGGAAAAATATTGAGATATTTTTGATGTAAAATTTAATTTTCTAACTTTTTTGTTTGAAAATTTTTATTCTAGGATTAATAGTTTAAAATTTATTTTAACTTGATGCTGAAAAACTCGTCGTTTTTGATCTGCACTCTCAGATGTTTGTTGACGACGTTACGAGCAAATGCACTCACATTTTCACATTGACTGGTTTAATCAATATTGAAAAACAATACTTATTAAAAATTTCATTTTTTCAATGCTTTTGCCTGAAAACCAGCCGTCGAATTATTCATAACTCAGTAAATACCACATCGAAATTTCACATAGCAAAAAATTATTATACTCATAACTAATTCAAGTAATTAAAAATAAACATCAAAATTACATAATAAAATTATGTTAACATCACAAGTGGAAATTTTTACTCCTCTAGATGATGTAAAAAACAAATTAGCGCATAAAAAAATATATTTTAATTAGTAAATATACGTTTTGTAGAATTTTTTTCAAATTTAGCTCAACTTTGATTGTTTGCAAAAGTCGAATTGCGGCTAGGTTGGCCGAGCGGTCTAAGGCGCCAGATTTAAGCTCTGGTTCTGAGAAGATCGTGGGTTCGAATCCCACACCTAGCAATTTTTTTTCTCCCTTTGGAAATTTTTCCCAAAAAAAAATCCCGTTTCTGAGCGTCGAAGAAAAACTTCCCTAAACTTATTGACAAATTACAAGTCAGTTACAAATGACTAAAATTTTCAACTCATCACCGTCACATAAATCATAACTTGCTAAAATATAAAAACATAATCCTAAAGATACTATTGAATAATCAAAAAGGTTTTTTCGCATTTAAGGCCATTGGAACAAGAGCTACAGTTGACCTCAAAGCCTACTCGGAGGACGGGATGCCAATGGACGGACCAAAAGGCACTCTCATGCTCGAGCAGATGCCCAATGGCGTTAGAATCACGGGAACTATTATGGGACTAACTCCAGGGATGCACGGGTTCCACGTCCACGAGAAGGGAGACCTCTCCAAGGGCTGTATCTCTGCTGGACCGCACTACAACCCCTACATGGTCTCTATCGATATTTTTCTGCCGCTTAGAAAAAAAAAATTATCCATGGGTTTTTTCTTATTTCAGGTTAGCCACGGATCCCCGATGGATTATTTGCGTCACGTTGGAGATCTCGGCAATATCGAAGCTACAGCAGACGGTACAGCGCAGGTGGATGTAATGGACCATTATTTAACGCTGAGTGGAGTCCGCGGTGCAATTGGCCGAACTGTCGTGGTCCACGAGAAACCGGATGATTTGGGCAGAGGCGGCACTGAGGATAGCATGAACACTGGGTCTGCTGGGGCTAGATTGGCTTGTGGAATTGTTGGGTTTTCATAATTGGCTCAAAAAAAAAAAAAAAATTCTTCCCTCTAAAATTTTACACCTGAGAAAATTTGGAAATTTAATAAAAACTTATTCCTATTTTTATTAATCATTTTAAAAAATTAAAAGAGAAAATATTTTTCTTATTTTATGAAAAATCAATTTTTCAAAATTTCAGAAATAAAATTATTTGAGACAGATTTCATTGGTAGAAAATTTTTAAATAAAAAAAAAAAACAAACAAATTTTTTGACTCCAAAATAAATTTTCGAGATATATAAAGCATAATTTGTGGTTTAAATTTGTTTAGAATTAAATTTTAGGTACATAAAAGAATTTTTCGTGTATTAATTATCCGGGAAATTGTTATATATTTAAATTTTCAATTGTCGATACATAAAAAGTATCCTTTTATACTATATATAATCAATAGGGCCGTTGAAGTCATTGTTTCTATATTATAATTATCGCAAACATTTTATTGTCACAACAAAAAAAAGCTTTAAACATTTATTTTACTTACTTGATAGAAATACTTTGTTAAAATTCAATTTCCACTGCATTTCCACCGCGGTTTTCATTAGCCAAAAGACAAAGCTAGCCAGAGCTATTGTTTTAAAAGTAGTGAAAATAATTTATTCGCATCGTGCCGAGCGCACGAGAATGCAGTATAGAATTTTCGTAAAAAACCAGCACAATCATTAATGAATGACAAGGCATAAATAATGAGATAGAAATGGATATGTCTGTGAGCTCATGGGCATGAGTGACCGGAGGCTTCAACGCGGCTATTGATTATTCGAAGCTGGGTTATGTGCGACGAGCTTTCATCGTGAATTTCTGCAAACACGCGATGTTTTTCCGTCAATCCTTATCGATTACATAGGTGTTTTCTATGACGGGACAAATAGTGAAGAGAGGATGATCGCCTTGTGCCTTTTGTTGGGGTCCTTCCATCGTCATTTGTTCAATAGCTTGACGGACCTTCATGACAACTTCTGGAGGCGATCGTCGCCTGGTCCCCGGCGCGTCTGGTCGGTGATGAGGCTGCGAGATGGAGTTGAGCTGTGCTCGAATGTGGGCTGGGTGTGGGTCAAGGACACGCGGAGAAAGGAAACGAAAAATTGTAATTAGTAGCCTTTGATTTGCATGAGCGACAATCCTCGCACGCGATCGCGCACAGCCATCAGATTGCACGAGTAATAGCATGAGAGATTGACAATCATCGTGACAAATAATTTAAATAGTAGAGATTCAACTCACCGGGGATATCATTGTCGTCGTAGATTGATAAATCATCGGGATTGTCGTCGGTTGTTGGGTTAGTTTGGACACACCGGATCACGTGTTGAATGCAGTCAACTATCAGCCTCTTTGTCCTTCTCCACATAATAATGGGTCTCAGTCATCTTGAAAATTTTGCGGATTCACGAAATTATGTTTTTTAATTGTTGCAATTTTGTCTTTTTTTTATCGAAATTCAGGTGACATTTTCAGTTACAGTTTGAAGACTTGAAATTTTCTTCAAGTGGCCATGTTAACACTGATGAGATGGCGCCACAAGACGGCTCAGCTCGGTGTGTGCGTTGGGTATGTAGATATTGCAATTTTCATATTTTCAACGACTGTATAATAAAAGCTATGGGATTGATTGCTCGACCATGAGAGAAAAAAATTTTTTCATCATTTAAGCGTTAGGTAAAAACTTAAATAATGTAGATTAATTGTTATACCGCACAAAAAATCATATATAAAATAAACAATGCTAAAAAAATTACCGTCACCCGGAATTGATCCCATAACCTCTGGCTCCATGGGCGAGCACTCAATTTAAATTAAGAAAAAAGTAATTTATTACGCTACTTATGAATGGATTAAGGTCGAATTCGGCAAGGACGCAGATGCAAGGACATTATTACTTATTGTTAATTTCAAGAACTTGCCGTAATTAGGGTAGGAATAATAATAAAGAACAGCCCTTAACCTCTCTCAACGCCGTTCTTTAGCTGTACACAATAATAATAATTCTGAGAACCGCTGACTGCTCAACTAAGCACTCTTGAGCGTTTTTGAGCACGCTTCAAGAATGTCTGCATGAAAATACACCCACGGAGCCAAACAAACCACCTAATGGAAACTCGTACGAGTCGTATGGAATATTAGAGAGGAGTTGGTCTGAATATATGTACGGATATTGTTAATTTATTACCAAAAATGGTATGTAAAATTAAAGATTTATCTAGTGCACGTAATAAACAATTTATTGTAATATTCACCGCATCTAAAAAAACAGCCTGATTAAGGTTAGAATAATAAACTGTAAAAATCACCAAGTGTCATAGGTTACAAATCTTCAAATGACATCGAATAATCACTTGTCATTACGTTCAATTCCCTGTTATCTAAATATTAAATCAATAACTAGTAAATAATCATCCTCAATAACTGACGTTAAATAGCAACTAATTAAATTTTCCCAGTGATTTATCTCTGTGTTCTTTGGAATGTAAACAAAATTATTTGTCCCACTAAATTCAATAATATATCAATGTAATTTATCTGATTTGGCATGTCTGTAGAGCATGTGGATTTAATTAGCTTGACTAGCATGACTACCTGGTGTTCCTGGTAGGTATCTCTGTTTTTTTCTCAGTCAATGACTCCCGTGATGACTGGACTCGAGGAGCAGGAGAAATTGCTCGAGGATGCAATTGGCGTGGTGAAAGTCCAGGCATTTCAAATGAAGCATTGCCTGGATAATTCCAAACTCATGGACGCCTTGAAACATGCTTCAACTATGCTGGGAGAACTCAGGACATCCCTCCTCAGTCCAAAGAGCTACTATGAATTGTGTATCCTTTGTTGAACAATTTATTATTGATATCCAAGTGATTTTTGTCAATGGTCGTTCTTTACATCAAATAAATAGACATGGCCATCACTGACGAGCTTCGACACTTGGAGCTGTATCTTTTGGATCAATATCAAAAGGGAAAAAAAGTTACAGACCTGTACGAGCTTGTGCAGTACGCGGGCAACATTGTTCCTCGTTTGTACCTGCTCATCACTGTAGGTTTGGTGTACATCAAGACCAATCCTTGTTTGAAGAGAGATTTGCTCCGGGATCTCGTTGAAATGTGTCGAGGTGTACAGCACCCATTACGTGGTCTGTTTTTACGGAATTATTTGCTCCAATGCACCCGGAATATACTGCCAGACTCGATTGAGGCAGACAGTGAAGAAGGATCTGTAAGTTAGTTTTTTAATGAGAGTATGTTTATGGTTATGCTAAATTTAATTTTGTTTCGTCAGGTTCGGGATAGCATCGATTTTGTGCTGATGAATTTTGCGGAAATGAATAAATTGTGGGTTCGTATGCAACATCAGGGACACAGTCGGGATAAAGATCGCAGAGAACGTGAGCGTGAAGAGTTGAAAATACTCGTGGGGACGAATCTCGTTAGATTAAGCCAGTTGGAAACTGTCACTCTGGAGATTTATAAAAAACTTGTGTTGCCGGGAATTTTAGAGCAAGTTGTGAGCTGTCGCGACGCTATTGCTCAGGAATACTTGATGGAGTGTATTATTCAGGTAAATATAAGTTTAGAAATGCCAAAAAGGCGTATTTTTTTACTATGAGTCATTTTTTTTTTTGAAATTTTCCAAGATTTATTGACGTTTTGGACATTTTGCTAGTTTTGTGCATTTTTTTTCTTATTTTTTGGCAATTTTTTTGATAAATAAATGAAATAACGAAAAATATCATTGAAGTTAAAAGATTAGAAATTTTTTTCTTTAAATAAAATGTAGAGTAAATTTTTTCAATATTTTACCGTGTTTTTGAAATATTTTGAAAAATAAAAATTTTAGAAAATCCGTAATATCTAAAAAAATAGACGAGTTACAAAAAAATTTTTTATACGTTTTTTGTAGGAAATTTCATCCTCCATCATTTACTTGAAATTATATTTTTTGCTATTTTGCTTATTTACTTAGTTATTACCAAAAAATCGAAAAAATCGCAAAAACTGTCAGATTTTCAAAAGGTATTATTTACCCCTGTCGAGAATTTGGTGAAAAAAATGTTTTTTTTTTTTTTCCCCCTATCAAATGTCTCAAAAATTCACTACTAAAACATTTTTGTCAGTTTTTTTATCAAAATTTTCATTTTTCAACAATTTTTCATAATTAATATGGCGAGACGAAAAATTGAAAAAATTTTATTTTTCGATTTTTCTTGTATATACCTACGCAGTTTTTTAAAAATTACAATTTAGGATGAAATAAAGCACAATTTCCTCACGTGTAATTCAGAGAATTTTTTTTTTTTATCATTGAAAATAGGTGTTTCCGGATGAATTTCATCTGCAGACTTTGAATGCATTCTTAAAGTCTTGTGCTGAATTACAAAACGGAGTTAATGTAAAAAATATCATTATATCATTGATCGATCGTCTTGCAACATTTAGTCAGCGATCTGACGGTGTTGGAGGACCTGGAAGTCCCAGTCAGGTTCCAGGAATTCCACAGGATGTGCAGCTCTTTGATGTTTTTAGCGACCAAGTTGCTACAATTATTCAGGTAATTTAATTTCACTATTTAACAATTAAATAAACACAAATTATTCGATGATGATTGGATACTACACGATAAATGACAGTTTTTCTATGATATTAATTTATTAATAAAACTTCTTACTCATCTAGTTTAAGTCTGAGAATGCCTAATAGTGATTTCTAATTGTAAAATCCTAAAAATATTAATATTTTCATTAATTTAATCATTTTTACAGACAAGACAAGATATGCCTTCTGAAGATATTGTATCACTTCAAGTAGCATTGATTAATCTAGCCCACAAATGCTATCCGGATCGTGTGGACTATGTAGACAAAGTTTTGTTTACAACAGTTCAAATATTCCAAAAATTAAATCTAGAAAAGTGAGTCCTTTTTTTTAAAAACATTCTTTCATCTGTCTCATGAACTAAATTCGACTTTTCATTCAACAGATTGGAATTTAATAGTGCTGTATCAAGAGAATTGTCAAGATTAATGAAAATACCAGTGGACAATTATAAAAATATATTGACTGTTTTAAAATTGGAATATTATGCACCACTTCTCGAATACTTTGATTATGAAGGGCGAAAATTGTTGGCTGTTTATGTTATCGCAAATATTTTAGATAATGAAACGTTATTACCGACGCAAGAGCATGTTGATGCAATTTTATCTGTCGTAGCGCCATTAGTGCATGATCAATTGGATCAGCCAAATATTGAAGAGGATCCAGAAGATTTTGCAGAAGAACAGGGACTTCTTGGCCGATTAATTCACCATTTTAAATCTGACACTCCGGACCAACAGTATATGATTCTCAAAGCTGCAAGAAAACATTTTAGTGCTGGTGGAAATAAACGAATAAAATATACTCTTCCGGCAATAGTTTTTCAAGCCTATCAGCTGGCGTTTACATATAAATCTTTGAAAGATCAAGTGAGTAATTTTTTTTTCGACACTTACAAATTACAGTGTGTATTAAATCATTTGATTTCAATTTTTAGGATGAAATGTGGCAGAAAAAATGTCAAAAGATTTTTGTATTTTGTCATGCCACAGTTACTGCTCTGATGAAAGCAGAACTTGCTGAACTGCCACTTAGACTATTTCTTCAGGGTGCACTAGCTATTGGACAAATTCGTTTTGATAATTTTGAAATGGTTGCTTATGAATTTATGAGCCAGGCATTTTCAATTTATGAAGATGAAATAAGTGATTCAAAGGCACAATTAGCTGCGATAACATTAATTATCGCGACATTCGAGCAAATGAGTTGTTTCAGTGAAGAAAATGCTGAACCTGTGAGAAATCAGTGTGCACTCTATGCCAGTAAATTACTGCGAAAAGTAGATCAATGCCGGGGCGTTGCTACATGCTCACATATTTTCTGGTCTGGAAAGTCATTGGCAACTGACGGAAAAGAGGCATGATTGAGAAGCAAAAAAAAAACGAATTACCAGCATTTAACTAACGAAAAAAAATTTTATTTCAGATGCAAGATGGAAATAAAGTGTTGGATTGTTTAAAAAAAGGCATTCGAATTGCCAGTCAGTGTATGGATACATCTGTTCAAGTGCAGCTCTATGTAGAATTATTAAATCACTACATATATTTTTATGAGAAAGAAAATTCATCTGTAAGTCGTAAATAATTGTCATGAATTTTCATACATAACTATAATTTATTATAAAAAAAATTTTCTAGGTAACTGTACAAATTTTAAATCAAGTTATCGCAAAAATTAAAGAAGAACTTCCAAATTTGGGAGACAGTGAAGAAACTGAACAAATTCAAAAACATCTGGCAAATACATTGGAACATTTGCGAAATCGTAAAGGATTTTCCGACGCTGGACAACAGTATCAGGGTCTTGTACTGTAATAATTATATTATACCATTGTATGTCTATGTAATTTTGTAAATATCAATTATTATGTGATGATTTTATGATGATATGCAATATTGCAATATCAAAGTTCCAATTTTTGCGTAGTTTTAATTCTTTTTTTCACAGTGAACAAAGAAATAATCAATTGACATGTCTAGCTTAACTACAAATAAAATAATAGCTATTAAAATTCCAAGGAAATGTGTAGTTAACAATTTTTTTACGCCGCTTGTTACCGGCCTTGTACCATCAAACATCCATGGGCATCCATGGGCATTGCGGAACAAATTGGTCGATAAAATATCTACTGAAAAAAAACCAACTAAAACTGCACAACCCAGCAACTAGATATCGTATCTAGTCGCTATTTCTTCTTTGAAATACGTTGAGAACTCTGAAGAAAAAGGTTGAAAAAGTAAAAATAAAAAATCAACCGATAACTGGCGTGTTTTTTTTACTATCATTTAATGGGCACGTGTTTTCGAAGAAGGTATAATTGAGGGCCCCATCACGCCATAATGTGCGTATCTGCTTGATGTATAGATTTTTCAGTGTTGCAGTTTTTATATACACTTTTTTATTTGTCAAATGAATTTTCAAACGTCAAAGGTCAAACTGAAGCATAAAAAATTTCTGACTGATCGGTGTAAAATGTCAAAGAACGTATCGAGGGAGTAGAGCGGCAATGTGCCAATAACTTGTCTGCGCGCTCGATCGTGAAAAATACCGATCGATACGTCTCGCGTGGCCTCGCATCGACCATTGTCCTGAACATGCGGTCATCCCCCTGTATGCAAAATAAATGAGTTAACGAGCTGTCAAATATCAACTCTATAACACACAAAAGTTTTTATACAAGCTACAAGTTATTTTAAATGCATTATTTCACATCAAAAACAATACATCACATTAAATCAACTTGAAACTTGTATTTTTACATCTTAAATTCATTTTTGAAAACAAAAAATTGATACAATTTTTTTTTTATAATTGAAGAAAACTTAGAATATCCATCAGTTTTCTGCCAGCATTGAAGAGAACATCAAACACTCTAGCGTTGAAAGTCAATTTTTCCACAGGCAAATATAATAGAAATATATATATTTACAAGAGGTAATTCCGTAATGCACTATGAATAAGTAAACAATCTTAAATACAAAGAGTATTTACTATATCTTTATTTAGAAAAAATGATAAAAACACATATCTATTTGTGTACCATTAAAATCGGTTTCCGCAGTTTAACGACAGACGTGAACGATGCGACGAAACGCATATATTTGTACATGCGACCGTTAATTGCAGGTGTACAGATCCTTGAACCAAATGCAAGTGAAAAGCGTGACGAATGTATGAGCTCTATTGTATATTGATGAATAATCATATTTCTTTACATATCAGAATTAATTTTTCGTTATAGCTGTTGATTAATGAATCTTTTTTACTTTGATCTGGCGTTAGAAATGATATTTTTCATACGAATTTGCTAAATAATTACGCTCAGACACTCTTAGTCTCAATTCTTTCTTTGTCCAATTGAAAAGTATATACTCTCCAAAGAGTACTTACCAGTTGAATGACTAGTAGCGCGCATGCGAATGTCTCACACAATTTTTGAGTGCGACGAGAGTTGGAGTGCATTTCTTCTGTGCAGATATATACTATGATGCTGTTGACCTGAGGCCAGAACAGTAGAAAAACTGCTGAGAGGTTTTATCTACGAGAAATTTCCGGGTTATGCGATAGTTTGGTGTGAATAAACTTTTCATGTATGGACCAAAAAATATGCTGGACGTAAAAAAAAGTAAAAGCAAGAGAGTACAAAGCCGTTGAGGTCGAATATAAGCAAAGAGCTGTATAGTCGAGACTTTGAAACCCTCCTCTCTCTCTGTAAACCACACACGCACCCTGCACAAATAACGCCACAAAGGCTACTTTATTGCGAACATCATAGTGATAATAATGAGAAAGCTGATGAAAGAGTCTTTCGCTTCAATGTAAATTTTTTTAAAAGAAAATTTCGCGCTTGTAGTGTTACAACTTCATATATTATATATAGGAAAAAAAAATCTCGAAAATTTTTACATTATATTTTTAGCAATGAATTTTTTTTTTGCAGGATATTAAAATAGTTTTTAATGACTGTAAAATAATGCAATAGAAAGCCGAATAATACTCAAATAAATTTACTGAGCATAGACACAAATATTGGATGTTTTTATTTTTCTGTTTCGTACAAACTGAGGCAGTTGGTTTTACGAGGGTGACGATAACGCGACGCAACCCGCCGTCGACTCATTGGAAAGCCATAACGGTTTTGTCGCGATTTTTATTTCCACTCGAGTCGCGCCACCCGGGAAGCATTCTAACGTTTAGTTAACGGCTTGTTGGTCTGCAAAAAAAAAATCAAATAGAAAATTGATTTCTTCATTTTCTCGTATAACTGGTCACAAATCAAATTCAATACTTTGGCGATTAAAATTTGAGCCGTTCAATATAGAAAATGATGGTTGTGAAAAATTTTTGATTTACGTATATAAAACATTCTTTTATTCCTTAAACTACCCGTCGCGCCATTGTCGCTGCGAATTATAGGAGCTGTCTATATATAATACGCCCTTCGAATTTGGGGTGGAAATAGTACGAGAACGCTTTGTCCAAAAGTCGAAAACTGTGTTTTATCTCTCGAACGATGATATCCAACTTCTTCGTGACGCTGGAAGAAAAAAAAAAACTATGGCTTTGCCAGTAGAGAAGAATAGAGGAGGAGTTTTGATGTGGAAAATATAAGTAGAAAAGAAGCTAAAATTCTTCTGGTTTATTGAAAACTACTTGCAAAACCTCTGCGTCGGTAATTTTTTTTCTCTCACGTCTTTACCACAGTTTTTTCTATTTTTTATTTTATATATATTGCATTGCGAAAATTTATTATACACAGCATTAAACCTATATCTGTATTTTCAATTACTAAATGCTTTTCAACAATTTTCAGAGAGAATTCACGCGTTGAATAGAGCAGTACGGGTCATTAAATCAATATTCACACGTATCTAAATATTAATTCTGAAATTACGACTTCATTATTGGATAATTTTCTCGCATGACATAGAATTATAAGCTGTAATAATTCTTATATCTTAATATTAACTGTGAATAATAAAGTAAAATAGTATATAGAGCAAAATTTTTTTTTTCTAGAATTATACTAGCAGTATACTCCCTTGTCCCCAAGGGAAAATAAAGTGCCAACCCAAGATATCCAGAAGATATAACATTAAGCCGTCATTTCTGTAAGGAATGAGGCTTCCCTTTTCATTGTCAGATTAGAAACATCACGTCCCTACTGAGCAATAGCCACTGGTTCAGAAACCCTAATCGCCATTGTCTTTGCTACTGACACAAAGTGTTTTTATAATAAAAACTGCGCCTAAAAATAGGGGAAACTGTAAACCTATTATGGGCAATAAATTCTCATTAATTTTCTATTGAAAAGCAGTGTCTCACTATTTCCAGAGTGTTTCATGACATAATTTAAATTTTTTTCGACAATTAAAGTCATTGGATTAGTTGGCATGTCTATAATTTTTAAGAAATAAGTTTAAAAAGTTAACTGAATTCGGGACAATCGATTGAGAATCTCGAATCGGTTTTGGCATTATTAAAACATCTTCAAGCAAATAGTAATTATTTTATTTGTCTTCTGAAAAATTCACGGAATAGTTCGTGTTTAGCGTGGATAGCTGGTTTATGTAGCGTTACCACTGCGTCATCTTGTAAACCTTGATATATAGAGCTTCAAGTTAGTTCAGTGCAACGTGTTGCTCCCTGTGGTGTCTCAAACTTTCGCCGATGGTGCAACATGTTTCTGCAGCCTAGTAGTTACACGCAGTGTCGCGCTATCTGTTTGCGATGTCTGTGGGTCAACAACAAATATCAACAGACCAGTCAGATGTAGTCAAATAATTTTGTAGGGCTCTGCGTCGTGACCTATAGGCCGGGAGATTTTCAGTGGCGATGGATAGTGTGAACTATACATACATGCACGTATTTTGCGGGTATATTTGCGATAGGCAGTCAACGTAACGAAATTTTCGTACGAAATTACGTCGAGCCTCTACTCGGCTTCATTGTATTTTCCCCCGGGAGATGAAACGCCGGGTAACAACATTTCTAACTCGATTGCAAGTGCGATCTTTTGGAAAAGGTCTGTCGCTTCCTGCCTGCAACGCACAGGGTCTGATGGTTAAACCGATCATTTGAATTTTTAGCGTTGAGAATACGAAGGGTTCCCTGATGACGTAGTCGAGTGCAATCTAGAAATGTTGGGAAAATGAATTTCAAATGAAACAATTCAATTTGGTTATAGTCAAAGACAAATTTTTATTTTTAATACAGATTGAAAAAACATTTTTTTTTTTTTCTACGGAAAATAATTAATTTTAGGATATTTTTTGAGAAATAATCGAAAAGTTATAAATTTTTGTGAAAAAAAAAAACATTATTTACTGCGAATGAAAAAAATTTTTTTTTTTTATTTTCACTCATATTTTCAAATTTACGCTATAATACTTTTGATTTTTGAAAAAATTACCGTGTAGAAGTTCAAGCTAAATTATAAATGCCGTGTTTTCTTTGTAATTAAAAAATTGTGGTTGGATAAAAAAATAAAAATTAAATTTTTCTCCTCAGAATGAAGCTTAAAATTCATGTCGTGCGTTTCAACTTTGTGCTTCAAGTTTTAACATTATAGTGACCGGTAATCCGCGTGCATTGAAACGATATATTTAATGCGAAATAATTGTTTTTTCGTCACGCACACACGTAAACAAACGACCCGCGTCGACTAGATTAAAAATTCGTGCGATTCGTGCTGCTGATTTAATTTTCTCAGCGATAAGAATTATAAACGAGGATAGGTATCAATTTTCAGTGTGCTACATAGAACTTTAGATGCACGTGAGTGCATAAGCGATGCACATTAACGCTTTCGTAGCCACAATTTTTTTTTTTTTCAATATTTTGCTGCCGCTTAATATTATATTTACCGAGGCGCGGTATAATCCCTATATAACTGCCGATCTCGCGTTTCGCCGATCCATGTATGCATATTCGGATATGGCTTTTTATTCGCCATTCGCATGGCGCACAAGTTCAGTTGTAAAATCTATGCAGGACGAAGAGCACGCTGCAAAATCTGGCCGCGGAAGTCTGGTTAACCGGCCTCTGCGCTGTGGTTTTTCCGATCGATCTCGTTGCTGCAGTGTGCGCGTTGGCGAGTGCGATATTCTAAAGGATAAAATGAATAAAAAAACCGAACATTATTTAGGAGCATAAAAAAGCCAGGTCGACAGAATTGCATCGGGTTTGCGTCCCTCTATTAGCCGATCTCGGCCCATGTCGCTCGAGGCAACAATTTCTTGTGTACAACAGAGGATATTGAGTTTGAGTGTGTGTCACTATCAGTCGCTGATCACGTTTCTTCTATCCCCTATCCTCTGTATCAAACAAAATTAATTCTTCTCTCGCTATTATTTGACAATAAAAAAGTCAATTCTCTATACTCCTCCTCACTATATTTCAATTTCTCGATTTTAATATCAAAAAAATTAAAATTCATTTCACTTTTTTTCACTTGCAATCTAATATATAGTCTGTTGATAACTATTGCGATCAATTCATCAATCTTTTATGACGTTAAATTGAATAAAATTTTGTTTATTCTACAAATTTTTTCTTTTTACTTTTCTCCAACGTAAAATAGATGATTAATTTATTATTATTAACATTTAGAATACTTATTTAATGTTTGTATAAAGATTCAAAATGTAAAAACTGTCAGGAAAAATTTATTGGATGAAAAAAAAACTTCTTGATTCAGTGGGAAGGAAGGTTGTTGAACTTTGGGGTTTTTCTCTGCAGTTTTTTATTATTGGTATACGAATCACACACGTAGACTTGATATCTTCCTGTGGTACTTTTTACAAATATACGAGAGTCCGTAATAACCGCAACTTTGCTGCAAATGATGTGCACTTTGATGCTAATGACAAAATCGTGCCATTAGATATTACGGTCATTTCCGTCGTCATTTGAAATAGTTGTTTACATGACCCCGAGTATATATCCAACTAATTAATACTCTAAATAACAATTTAAAGGGGGTCGAGGGGAGAATTTGTTAGTTTTTCTTTTTAATTATGGTAGAGAGAGAGAGATTGCGCGCTTTATTCAAGACCACACGATATTGTGCAAGCATTTTTTTTTTGTAAATGACATTGGCTTTTAAGAGAAAGGGCTTTGCACCTGGTGCATCTCTGTGTCACTCTGGACTACTACTACTCATTTTTCAAGGAGGGAAAGTGCCGAAACCTCTTATGAAATATATAAACCACGTGAATATATATTTTGGTTTTATATAAATAACTTGATGCCGCTTGATGGATTATATTTGAATTTATTGTTTTTTTCAATGTGATAGCTCAATTTTATTTTTATAATGTGAACGTGTATATATGGTTAATTAAAAAATCCATTTTATCTGTTACTGTTAAGCGATATTGAAATTTTATTTCAGAGAGTTTACGACCTCAACCAAAATATAATATGTCCAGGAAATATTTTGTTGGCAAATCCATCACCAGTTTTTTTCTGTTATTTATTATTTTTATTTCACATTACGGATATAGAGAGAACTCGCGTGGTAAAATAAACACATCACATATACTCGTTATGTTCATCCGTGTATTCACTATTTATAATAATGAAAATGCTCGAAAAATGAGAGAAAAATTTTGACATTTATTTATATCGTATTTTAAATTATTCCAAATCATTAATTAGAGTATAGAGTGATAGAAAATCATAGTTGATCATGTTTTAAGAGCTCGTTAAAAAAATTAACTTGATAAAAGTATTTTTTAAAAATCGTTTACAAATTTTGAAATCCCTAAAAATAGTTAAAAAGTTATTGTAAACAATTTTTTTTTTTACTTTTTTTGTGAATATTAACATTAAAACGTGGCATGTGTTTGTTTTCTTTATTTTGTGAGAGGGTATTTTACGTCACAGAAAAATAAGATCTTGATATTATTCTGAAGAAGTTGTTCGAGAATATCGAAATCAAAGTTGAAAACTTTTAAAATTCATAGGTGACCTTTAAAATCAATATTTTAAACTGAAACTTTCTAGAACTATATATTACATGAAAAATTTTTTTTTATACAAGACCTAAAAACACAAATAGTTGATTTTTTCATTATTTAATATGATTGAAAAACTACTTTTGCGAATTTTTTAAAAAGTAATTAAAGCACTGCACGCTGATAAATCCAAAGTAATTCGTATATTTTTCTTTTTTTAAATAGATATATCGCAGAATGAGAATAGAGATCAGCGTGGGTATAGAAGAGAGCGAGAAATTAATGAAATTCATTGTGGTTTGAGTGTGCACGCCTCTCTTGACGTTAAGTGGCCGCGATTCGGAAGGTGAATCACTGAATATTAATTGAGAGCGCAAATGCGTCTCGCGGTAAATTGCACTCTGCACTTTCGCACGTACAGATATATTTGATCTGCTAATACATTCTCTATCTACATGGCTCTTTCCTTTCTCTCTAGCCATTCAAATATACACAGAACCGTACTTTACACGATACATAATATAATAAACTCCAATCGAAAAAATACAAACTTTGTACTCAAATAAATTAAAATAAAGTTTTGCTATTTATATTTTTTTAATATACCTCGGGAGGGGATATATTCCAGTGTAGAAATCCTCGCCGCGGAAATCCCCAGTCCGCATGTGACCAGACATCAGCTAGAGTTGAAAGCCGCCCTCAACAAGAGCCAGGTCACAAACTCCCCCAGCGTCCAGTTTCAAGGCTTTCTCTGTCCTTTGGCGCTCGTCCAAAATTTTTCGATCCTCACCATATTCCACTGTATGCCTTTACAATCCGCGCGCGCCCGTAGGGAAATGTAACCACCCTCTGAGGAGCGTCCTGCTATGACTGTTGCACACATGAGTGAACAGGAAAAAAGAAGCTCAGAGCTAGTACACGCTAGGCAAAAATTTTCTGCAATCTTATTGCGCAGCTTACGGCCAATTACCGTTGACATTGCTTATTCTATGATAGAACCGCGCTCGTTGATTGTGGATTTTTTTTTCTATAGAGTTTTCCGGATAAAATGAGATTACAGCCTTGAATGCTCTGTGCCCTTTTATCATGCTATTCCATCCTATGGAAGGGAGCCCTTGGAAATAACCGATAATGAGCTTCCGATCTTCCAATATACTCGATCCATCAAAGATTTGATACGCACTGCCCATCATCGATATGTGTCAGGGTCCCCTCAGTGGCATTTTGCTCCTTTTTATTTTATCAACGATGAAATATTGAATATTTGCACTATAGTATCTTAAATATTACTCAGTTCTATATGTAAATTCGCGCCGTCTACTGTTTAAAACAGTGGATGTTAATTCATACTGATAACCCTAAATATCTGTGCCGCATAATTAATTGATTGAACACTTTGAGATCAAGATATAAGCACTGCGTTTGGCCTTATATCCACCTAATCTATTACTATTAGGCAAAAATTTTTAAAAACCTTTTTTATATTTCCTAACTTTTTTATTTAAACCTTTTTTTTTCGGTAGGATCAATATTTTTTCATTTATACCGCTTCAAACGTGCAAAAGTCATCTATCGCTGGGCATTATAAATTATATCTGTAGGGAACTGTTGGACTAAATGAAAAATTAGTTATTGTAAATTTTATAAAACATTTAATTCCCTAAATTTTTTATTCTAAACTTTTTTTTCTAAAGCTAATACTTTTAGTGTCATTGCGTCAGTTATCTGATGAACGCTGCATCACACTTGCAATAACCTAAAGCGCATTGATACAGAATGTCGATGCAGAATTGGATTAACAAAATTTTACATGTCGCTGACTAAAACAGTGAATTTCACTGGATAAAACAGTGCAGAACATCTTTCACTAGTTCGCGCAGTGAGCTTCACTGTTTTGATGGTTAATCCATGATTCAGATTTTTAACAGAAACAGTTGATTCTCACTGTTTCGATTTAAGAGACTAGATATTCTTTAACATAGTTTGTTTGATATTTCTAAAAATTTTAAATACATTTGTCGAGCTCATATTTATTAAAATCATTCTTCGATTATGGGAAAAGTTATTGTTGAGCTTTTGGGGCTATTGGACTCTTGTTGTTGGAACAATGGGGTGCTGCGCTGTCACATGAAATTGCAAATCGGCAAATGCTTGCCAGGTTATTGTGAAGGAGGATAGAAAGTTTTCTATACGACGCTATACTGCGTCGACATTGTCTCGGCTAACATCAGAATACTCGTTTGCATAGCGGGATAACAGTGGGTTACAAAGACACTGCAAAACCTCGCTCACTGTATCATTCGTTTAATAACCACGGCTAATCCCGCTTTGTTTTCCGTGATTGTGGTGTTTCACTCGGTTTTCTCTTATCATCACAATAAAGACAATGTGTCCCTTGATTGTTTTTTTCAAGCTGCTAAAGTCATGGCAAAGAAAATAAATTGAATCAATTTAAGAACTTAGAAAAAAAAACGTCTTCTGCTCGAATATCGCGTGGTAACATGTTCAATTGAAGAGGGAGGTAAAAAATATCGTTGTCTGAATGAATTTAACGTGAAATTTCAAAGGAAATAATTGGAGAGTCTATAGAGAAGGTATCAAGCTGAAGATTCTGCTCAACCGTGACATTTCTGCCACCGCAAACTAGCCAACCGAATCACATCAACCTCAAGCTCTGTGCACGCGAGAACACTCTCGCCTTGAATACGTACATCAGCCAGACCTGCAGGTTTCGATTCAATCACTGTAATTAGGTTAATTCAGCATTTCCCTCCGCACGTCTTGACAGTAAAAAAAATTTGTAAATTCATTTGAATGTATAATCAGTCGTGTTTAGCTTGCATTTTACTGCCACAATAATACTTACTGCAATTACTTCCGCCTAGAAATAATAATATAGTGGTCCAACGTGGGGCCATGGTCTTTTGAGTTGATAGTGTGTCATATCCGAGCTACAAAGTGCTCGAAAATTTACGACACATGCGTTCCTGGCTCTATATACATGTCTGTATATTACGGTCCATCACATTTCGCTCTAAAAATATATATATATATAGGAGTCTCATAATCATTTTTATCGCTTGGTTGTAAAAATTAATCGCCGGCAGGCACCATATTAGCGGGGGAAATACTGCCGCAGAGTTTATCCGCAGAAATCGCTATTTCGTGAGATACTTATATGTATCGTACTTTTGATTCATTCACATTGTTTATATGTGCTTGAGTCGTTTGCGATTTATAAAGCGTGTTTCCATTTATAGTTAGTATAGGTAGCGACTCGAACGATGCTGCTAGAAATGTCCTCTGTCCGATGATATATTATGGAAATGAAAAAAAACTAATAATTTAGTGATAATATATTTACACTAAAGGTTAATACCCATACATTTCAAGCATTAATTTGACAATTTTCTAAGAAATTTAGAGGTTTAACGGTTTTCGGACGCTAAAAAAAAATTGTTGAGTGTAAAAACTTTGTGTTCTAAATTCTCGATAAAGCGGATTTTGACTAACGTTTGGATGATTATAGCTTCTAACATTTCTCAAATATGGGAGATGAAGTTTGGTTGTATCAGTGGAAATATATGATTAAATAAATTTTTTAAGTGGAAACGCAATTCGCGTTTACTGAATCAGAGATTTTCGATTTGTCATGAAAGAAAATCCTTGTCTGCGCAGATATCTGGAAAGTACTGCGGTAAATACCCTCCTATAGAGCTCTTAGAACATCACGATTTTCCCTTTTCTCCCTCGGGGATGGGGTGAAATGGCAAACTCAATGGCCCACAAGTGTAAGTTAAGGTCTCTCGTTTTTCGTCAACGATCGCTAACGGTGTCGATTATAAAACATAGTCTTTTGGCGTCGAGTGCAGTGTTGATGATATAGTTGGTTCTTCGTTTTGTCACTGGGTAAACATAAACTTGAATCTTCTGTTCCGAGGGTCTAGATTGAATTTTTCAACGAGCGCCGAGTGTTTGAAAAGCAATTACGAATATACTGTCTCTCTTGGCTAGCAGAATATGCTTGCGTTTTTTTTTTAATTTTTTATCGCTGCACATCGTTCGAATGCCCATTATATGGCTGCTCCCGTGTGATCTAAAAGTTGAAAAATAGTTTGTACCAGGGGAAAAATCGATAGCCAATCTCTGGACGTGCATTGACTCTCACAACCGCAACTGCTGCCAATTTTCGGTTGTGCCGAGATAGAATCCTCCTCTCTCTGGCTTGCTGAATGTTGAAAAGTCTGCTTTTTCCACTCGGCGAGCTCGTTTGATGGTCGTTAAGGGCTACTATGTCACACACCATGGCTAATGGGGCATGAGCATAATCCAATTGTCCATATGTCCTTTTGTACGCTCCTATCTACAAAACCTATTTTACTAACAATTTACATTGGATATCTTCTCAGTAGATGATACTTAAATAACAATGACAAGAAGAAATTCAATGATTATTCTTGGGGTGTCTTGTATGACCAATTTATTGGATTAGTTCTGAGGTTGCTTTATGATTCTTTTATTGAATAATCAACTTTGATGGGATTATAGACTCTTGTGATGATGTGCACGTGCACTTTAATCGATTGCCCGTAGTGCTCCGTATTCACAAGAACACATAGAGCGAGAATTTGAAAATAAATTTAGATTTAGATTTGTCAATAGAACAGAAATATATTTCAAAGTAGCAGTAGGTATATCAAACACTTTAAATGGCTCACGCGTGCTCTCTGATGTTTGTTGTTTCGTATTTTCAACGGAACAATGGTTCTTTGGAATTTTAATATTTTAAAATTTTATTCAGAATCTCGAGGAATAATTTAAAATAGACGTATTAAATATTTAATAAAACTTTACTTGGAAAATCAATGCTAACCGAGTAAAAAAAATTAATTCATGATTGATTAATTATGAATATACAGTTGCATTTATATTAGCGAACAAAAATGAACATTTGATAAATTTTCAAAGTTTAGCATGTATTAAAAATGAATTTTTGCTGAGTGCTGAATTTTTGATGTATTTTATTCTGTAAAAAAAATTCACCATTTAGTAGAAATTCGTTAGAATACATTTTTTAATTATGCCAAACTTTTGAGAGCTTATCAAATGTTTATTTTACAATTTTTATAGTAAAAAATAATATTTTCAATTTTTTCTAAAATATCACTGAGGTAATTTAATTGAAAAAAAAAAAAAATATATTTTCACCATTAAAAAATTTTTTAAATTCGTAATTCATCCTTAAAAATTCATATTTTAAATTAAAACTTTGTAAAAATTATGTAAATTACATGTAAAATGATCTACAGTATCGAAAACGAAAAAAGAATTTTTTCAAATCGCATTTTGATCATTTTTCAAAATTTCAAAATTCATGCGCGACTTTTAAAAATGTTTAAATTTTTATTGTAGGCTTTTGAAACATAAATTATGATTTTTTGATACAAGACCCGAAGTGAAAAATAGTCAGTTTTTTTTCACTACCCCACTGTTCATGATGAATGACGTTGTCAATCATAATAGGTCAATCATGTTTTTTTTTCGGTTATCTCGAAAGTATAATTGATGTTCCAGATTTTCTGAAAAATCAATATCATGGTTTAGGGCTTGAAAATATTTTTAAAAAATAATTATAGTTCATATAAATCAGTCAAATTTTACGAATGAACAAGTAAAATGGACCATCAGCATTCAAGACTGGGCGTTTATGGCAAAGCAATGGCAAATTGGAATGAAAACTGGTGAATAGAAGCAGTTAAAAATATCGAAATGATTTTTCGCGCTATGCTAACATCACGGGAATACCTGGAGAACGCAATGTAAACCTGCGAATGAGGTCGTATCCACAATGGTGTTTTCGCTAGTGCGTCTTAAGAGAGAAGAGACTTGGGCTCTTGTTATTACGACGCTACATCAACGCCGTGGTATATCAGGCGCTTCTTCATATACACCGAGGATATATTTATATATACGTATGAATCATAGAGCCCGAGAGTGCACATTGGCGAGGGATTACCAACCACGTACACGCTGGGAGAGGGTGTCTGCACAGGGTATGTCCTTAGGGTATTTCGCCCACAATGCTCTCCCACGGACGCGAATTATGCCAAGGTGACATGCCGGAAAATTCGAGAGATAGAGCCATCGCACCTCGTTACTTATCTCCTCATTCAAGGGTCGGCGTTGGGTCCTCGACCTAGTAACGGGCTCTCTCAAGATTTCACCCATTTTGCATACAGTCGTTGGCCAAGTTTTACGTCTGTGAAATTTGTCTGCGGGCAAAAACGATTTAATAATCCGGGCTAGAGATGGTTTCATAAGAGTGTTTGTGGTTTGATGCACACCATTATACTATACACTCTCTCACGGAATTTCGGCTCGTTTATTAATTTTTTATTGTGTGTCATAAAATTTTTAATTTACTTCAAAAATTATTTATTCATATGTAAAAAAGCGTTAGCCCTGCGTGACTGACTGATTGACTTATATATACGATTTCAATTTTTATTTTGAATTTTTACCGTCAAAAAGTCGATTTTTATGGAAAATTTTTTAATTTCTATTCGATAATTTCTATTTGAAAATTAAAAAATTTAATAGTAAATTAAAAATGGAGACATATAACGAAAATCTCAGTTTTATAATGATTTTTAGACAATGCTTTGGTTACAATGTTCTGAACGACTTCTGATTTAAGAAAAAGTGAAAAAAAAAAATCTTTTACTTGATGTAAATTAAAAGGAATTATTTAATTAGTATCCTGATTGATACACTACATCAGAAAATTGAACGGTAAACAAAATACATCAATTTTTCTAGTTAAAAAAATATTTACAGATGATGATGTATACAAATAAAAGTTTTTTTTAGCCATGTTTCTCGAGACATTAATAATTCGAATGCCACTGTTCATCATACTTTTCCCAGAAATTCGCCCATTTTTGTTTGTCAGTAAATCGTTGAGTATACTTTTGGTCAAACTCGCGTGCGCTTGTTTGAGAGTTTTTACTTTTTTGTTGCGCGCCACACGGACCTATTCTCTATGTAATGCAGACGGGGAATATGCTCTTGTCGTTGGCCGTACGGCGATGAGATGAGCAAAGCTGAAATGTATACATACATATATATACATAGAGTGCTGCACTCTACGTGGTGGACGATGATGGAGGCTTCCAACTTTGTCTGCGATGCACACGGCAAAAAGTCTGCACCCGGGTTTTTTAATCCACATCAGACTAAATGAAAACCTCACAGAGGTGGGCATTAACTTGAATAATAATAAAAATGAATGAGATTACCTAAAAAGACTCGAGATAAACTTTACATAATTAGATACTTATAAAATTAAACAAAAACTTTCATAAAAATAATTTTCCCCTCCTTCAATTTATCACATATTTCTTTAGAATATATTATTCTACTTGAAATATTTTTAAACATCCGTAGAATTGGATATTCATACATTTCTACTAACATTTTTTAAATTTTATATCCAATAGAATCGCTCTTCTCTGGAAATTAGAATATTGCACGGTGAAATTAATTAACGATAAGATTAATTAATTTCCAAGCAGAGTCCTTGATATATGCACATCAATCACATCAACGATACACGTATTCAAGAGATTCCATTAGCAATTTACTCTTGACCACATCTCAAGTGTCACGTACTAAACGATTAAATTGAATTCTAACGAGTTTATATCGACTTTAAATATATATTCAGGGCTAAAGATAGTTTTCATTTAATTTTCAAGGGTATATTCTTACGGTTTTTACTCTAGAGGTTGAAATATCGAGGAAAATAGTCGTTTTTTTTAAACAAAAATCAAAGTATTTTGTTGGATATTTTTTTGTTATCATGCGTGAGACTATTAAATTTTCAAATCTCATGAGAAAATTTCATTGGATAACATAGAATAGCCATTATTGCTTAATGAGAATTAATTTGCAATATATAGCGCGCCAGAGTGCGTGTATCGAAGGGGGAGTTTATGTGGAGACACCGTATAACCACATATCAGAATCATGAGGAATTTATAGCGTGTCGTGAGTGTTATATATGTATACTACAGCTACCCCGCAACACCTCTTCATTAACTCGTTCGATCTAGCTTGTCATATACATAGCCCTTTCAACCTCCGCCTGCAGTCAAGATGTACCCCAAGAATTCCCAGCGATTATATAAATTATTTATTGGTTATTAATTTAGTAATGAGTTCCTGTGTGCTTTACAAACATTTATACCTAAAACATTTATATGGGTGTCGTGTCGGCGAAAAAAAATTTTTGATGGTATCTTTATGATGCAGACGTAAATGAACTTATTTAGTCGAATGACCTCTCAGTTGCGTTTGTGGTGAATAAAGCATTTTTTAAAAAAACAGTTTTAAGCACAATTACGGAATTATAAGTTTAAATACAAACAATGTAACAGTTTTTTTTTGATAATTTGAAAAAAAAAAAACGAAAAAAATTGTAGAATATTTTTTTTTATATGATGAAATGATAAATTGAAATTTAAAATATTGTGATTGCGTATTTGAAATTGAAAGTTTTGGAATATTAATTTGATTGAAATGAAATTTCAATATTGAAATCATTTGAAATTCAATGTGTGCATTTGAAAGTTGTTAAAAACCTCTGGATGTATTTATTTTATATTGAAAATTTTGTTTTAATGTAATAATTATTATTCAATGATTTATTATTGTTTATGTGAAATTACGTTTAGTTTTGATAAAACTTTGGCGTCAGAGTTTTCGATAAAACACGACGACAAACTTGAACTATAGTAAGGGCCGCCGGGTATTTATTTCCTGTCTGTCCCGACCTTTTCTTCCTGCTTGTCGCCTTTCGTGAATGAACAAAATTGAATTGGTGGCACATTGTCGTCGAGTATTTTTGTCAACATCATCATCTACCCTTTTTCCTCGAGTTTATATCGGCCTTGTACTATTTACTTAAATTACAAGTGACAGGTTCTTTTTTGAAAATATCTTCATACTATTACAGTTATTTTTTATTTTTCAATAAATGAGTATAATTTCGATTGACAGAGCTGTGTAAGCTTTTTTCATACATTTTTATTTATCTATAATATTTTACTGTAGAATATATAGAAAATTCTTTTCATTACAAAGTCCACGTTATAATAATATTTGAACGTTTAAAATTTCGTATTTGACTTTGAAGACCGGGCTCAATGTAAAAATAAGGAGGAAAAAAAATTTCTTCACCTTTCAGTAGAACACGATGAAAGAGATACAGAGAAAAGTGGAAAATAAAGAGAAGGTTTTTTTTGTCTATTTCCTTTTTTGTCTTTACTTCTCACTTTTATTTTATACTTGATATCCCAGTGGGCCCTCATCTCAATTTACACAACCGTTCTACTATATAGAAATCGAAGGTACTTGTGTAGGATTAGCCTCGATGATATCGAGCTTTCACAAGTGCGAATGTTTTTTTTTTATTTGCACTATTCCAAGCCGGGTTAAGTAATTTATCGGAGATCAATTATATAGGTATATACAGGCGCTTTATTAAAAAATCAATTTAATAATTATGTTTATTTTTTTCAAATTTATACGCGAATTTATTAATTTTCTGACGGACCCTTCAATCAGTTGTGAAATCTAAATTGTGACAACAACAAAATGTCAGAAAAATTGAATATTTTTTGAAAAATTGGAGACACTTTTTTTTTTTTTCAATTTTGATTTAATGTTTGATAACTGCTCGTGATAATTATTTAGACAGAAATAATGAGATTGCATATTTATTTAACAAAACGTCGTGAACAGTGGATTTCCATTATTTTCGCATAAAGAGTGACGCGTAACGCGCGTCCCATGCAGATACGTGCGCTACGATAATTACAACGAATCGGCCGGTTGATAATGCGAAATTATGTGTAAGCCACGGGTTAAAACACGAGCAAAGTCCCGGGCGTGAGGTGATTTGTGGTCGCCCGGGCCCGCGCCGCTTGTCGTAATAATTTATTGACGTAGAATATATATATATCACCGCGAGCGTAGTGCGGTTAGAGTCGTTTTACTTGTCAAGGGTTTGTCCGGATGTTGCGTGAGCTAAATCTTGACCTTTGTATCCGTGTTAAACTAAATGACAGATGGATCCGCGGATGTGGTTTTTTCATGCTCTGCTTTTAAAATCTCACTTTGACAAATGCAATTTGTTATATATAGATTGGGAATTGATATGGAAACGAGCAGACAAGAAATTACAACGGACGGACCCGGATATAGCAGTGCAAGGCCCGTCTGAATAATGGATTCACCCAACTCCTCGCATAACAATGATCCTCGACCCAATTGTGTCTTGGAAAATAAATCGATAGACCGCATTACCGATCTACCTTGTCCTTTCACCTTGATGTCTCGGCTGCCATCGGGTCGCATCGATAATTCTCCTCCTAGGATATGGATATTAGTTTCCGATTTCTGAGAACTCCAACAATTTGACTTGCACCGCAGCCCCATTAGTAGTTTCAAGCATCAGATCGCTAAATTTGTAAAAATAATTCATCTAAAAAATTAAACAAACTTTTTTTATTCATTAAATTAATTTTTTTTCTCCTGTAGAAATATTTCTTTAAGACTTTCTAAAGGGTGAATTAACTATCGCTTGCAAAATAGACAGGAATAATACGACAGTCTCTGTATTATAAATTGAAACGTCATCAGGAGTATCTTTACAAAAGGCTTTTAACTGTCAATATTCAATAGGAAACGATAGATTGAATGAATAGAAAATATTTAAATTAAAAAAAAAAAAAAAGAGTTTTTAACGTTGAACTGGCGTGAGAAATTTTTTTTTGTGTATCAACTAGAGAAAATATCAAAATTCTACAGATATTTTTATAAATCGAAAAAATGCATTGAATTTTATGATTAAAATATTTCAGTATAAATTTTAATATTTATTCGAACTTGAATAATTTTTTTCTTGAGTATGAGTCGCTATATCATGCGTTTTTTTTTTTTTTGTTAATTGAGAAAAAAAAGTTAAAAACGACGGACTTTTTTTGCAATTATTATTCTTTGTATTTCAAAGATCATCATGCTAGTTTTTTATTAAACTTTACGAATTAATATCTCTACTCACAGACGACAAATCCTTTAAAAATTTTACTGATCGATCAAAAAGACATAATTTAGAACTGATTTTTATGGATTTCTGATTAGTTAACCCTCATGCCAGTATAATCTTAAGCAAATATTTTTCTATAAATATTTTTTCAGTCATTTTGCATTTATTTAGATGATAGGGAAATGCTGGGTAAAATGGGGTACGTAAAAAAACTCTTTTTCGCGAGATTCTACTCTATTTTTATATACTTTTGATTTCTAAAAAATCATTATAACCTTAAGTACCCCATTTTATCCCGCAGTCCCCTAAATGTCATCAGACCTAAAGAGTCTAAGCTTTGCGTGACAATAACCAATAAAGATTATAACATGAAAATCACATCAGTTACCTACTTATACCTACAATTTGAAGAAATTTGGGCTAACGACTTAGAAATAATTTTATATGATAGAAAAGAGGTCAAAAATTATTAACTAACCAAAAAATTTCTGATAAAAAAATCCAAGGATAAATTTAAAACACACTAAAAACCCTGAAATTCATAAAAAAAATTGAATTTTTCACGTTATAAAATTTTTTTGTTCGGTTGGTACCACGTGCGGGATCGATTTTCAGCAGAAATCACTCATTCGAACATCCATAAAAAAAATTGTCAAAGACGATTATATATAGCATGTGTGATTTTTTGAGGCTTCTGTTATAATTTGCAGCTGGTGCGCCTGATAAAAAAAAATACCGCCTTTATATCCGCCATAAAAATAGTTTAATTTTCGTGTGGATTTAATAGATCAACTCTAATAAATGCATTTTAATGATCTAGACTCTGTGCGCCCCGTTGCGCCACATAATTTCACCAAGTATGAACTGAAATGTTGTAAAATAATTAGGTCGCATAATGAGTTGGACGCCGCGGCGGTATCAGTAATTAAATGCATATGCGATGCCCCCCTGCATTAGAGAGTAGCAAAACAAGAAAATACATCACACTTACCCGCAAATTATAACTTGCATTACCCGAACGGTCTCCGCGGGGTGGATAATTATTGGGATATAGCTGCGCGCCTGATAATAAACAGCTAAACTATATATTAACCTATAGGCATTGCTTCTGCTCACATAGCTTATATATTACTCGGCGATAACGCACCGCGCGTACCACACACATCAAGTACATTTGCCCAAATAATATATATAATCCGACATTATTTGAACTGTATAGCACTGCGAGCGAGTGCTATATGTATAGAAGGGTCGCAGCACCCCTCCAGGGCCCCCGACATTTGCTTCATAGAGAGGCGCCTAATATTTCTGTTTTCCTTTGTTCATACAGGGGCGCGGATATCCCTTCGATCTCACCCCTCAATATTAACCGACACCCACACATATTTTTCTTCATTTTGGGATGACGACTTCATAAATTACAAAACCACAGTGTGTTTTTGAAATTTCTTTTTCGGTTCTATATAATATATGCGAGGAATAGTTTTATTACTTATTGGGAAATTATTTAAATTATTATTGTATATGAAAAAATTATTAAACAATGAATGAAGATGATTATTATAAGTAATATATATTTTTTTGATGATAGACTGCACTGCATCGTGGGTGCATCCTAGTGAAACCACTAACTTGTTTAATGGGGTTTGAGTTTATGATTTCATGACTGCACAACATTAATAGGTCTGTTTCACCATCTTAATGTGGCTAGTAAAATTGTTTTAGGTAATAATATCTGTATAAAGATTAGAGTGGCGCAAAAAAAAAAAATTGATTTTTCTTGTTTTTCGGATTTTATACTAAAAAAACAAAATAATTTTTCAAGTTTTAAGAGATCTCTAAAAAATTAATCCGATACAAGCATTTTTAGAGGTTGCTCACGAATTTTGAAGTCTGCAAAAATGGTCAAAATATGTTTTTTTCTTGTTTATCTTTAATAAATTCACCAAAAAATAATCCGTTTCAAGATTATTTAAATATAAAAAATATTTCTCTTAAATAAAATAATTTCAGATTATTCAAAAGCACATAAAAATGATTGTCAATTTTCAGCTGCGTGTAGCTATTTCAAAAATAATTATTTAATCGAAAAATCTGCGAAATACGTTTATTTTTTATCTCCTCGTATTTTTCATTGTATTCCATTACTATATTATAAATAATGCAAAACATAATTTTAATTTACAATTAATGCTGAAGAAGCTATAGAAATTCAATTATTATTTAGCATTTAAGCAGAAAAAAAATGATTGTGGTGAATTTTTAACTAAAAAAAAGGAAGCAATGGAAATATATGCAGCATTAAAATTGGACAGAGATTTAAAGTTGAAAGTGGGCACAAGTAGGAAGAAACAAGTAAAAGACTTTAGATTAAACTTGGCCAGGTATATATAAATTTAGAGCTGCTGTATTACCATAACGTATTACGGACTGCATGCAATTATACCAGGATGGCAGTGAGGTTCCTGCTTTTAGAGGGGGTGTGTCCCCCACCGGATATCGTCGAGGTCCAGTCGGGTGTAGGATAGATATATATCGACGTGAAAGAGCCAAGGGTCTTCCGATATTCCCCTTGATCGATGGGCCAGGTCCACCCCCGGCCTTGTTGTTCCTATACATAAGGGAAATTTTGCAATATATTTCTAAAGTACACAACAGAGCCTTGCATCTGTCGAACATTGGAAAAGCGTTAATTGCCACGTTAAATCACATCAAATTGGGGGAGAAAAAATTTTAAAGCATCAAATTCATGTCGGAATTTTTTTGGGGGCTCTTTAGACTCTAATGCAACTATAAAAAAAATTTTATCACAATACAAAACACTTAATACTATATTTTATAATTAATTCGGATAAAATTGAGATTTGAGATGGGAAAATTGATTTATTATGCCTTTAAAGTGAATAGGAAAAGACGCGAGAATAAGAATATCGTCTAGAGAATATTACCATTGAATATCTCTTTCTCTCGACGCTTCTATATCGTGCAGCGTTTTCTCTGGGTCATAAGAAAGTCAAAGAATGTGTCAGGCAGCTCCTTTTTCCTCATCCTCTTGGCCTCAACTCGGACGTTTGGTTGGATTACGAGAGATTCTGGCGAAATCCAGACTGGACCCTTTGGTAAAAAGTCAGCAACAGATCTATAAGTATGAGTTTTATGATAAAAAAAAATTCTCACATCATAAAAATACATATCAACTGAAAAAAAAAAAAAATCATCCGGCAAATATCACAATTTATTATTGATCAATTTTTCTTACCATTTCAACAATTATTTTTTGCTAAAAATAAAATAGGACTTTACCATGTGATAAAGATGGAAAAAAATTTTTCTTTTCGTGTCAGTGACCTCTTGTGTAATATGCTAGCCACGTCTTAATTCAAAACTACATATTTAATTCTCTGCAAACGTGCCAGGGGTTTAGTCGCGCAAAAAGCTGATGGGCAAAAACGCGCCACAAAAGATCTCGGTCGACTTCGTCCACTCAAATTTGTCACTCATGTATATACCGATGGCAAGTCAAGTGTGATTAAGCTGGGTTAGATTGATAGCGATTATTGACTTCAATATATATACGTGAAAGTTTGTAACTGAGGAGGGACTAAACTCCTTTTGTTTATGTTTCCGAGGTTCCAAGTTGATGGGCCAACTTTAACCGTCGTTTTGTCGAGTAATCGATGGCTATAAACTGATTAATCCTTTAAACCACCAAAGTATATTTCAATTAAATTATCTAAATAATTTCAAAATAAAAGATTTTATTTTTCAGAGCTGTAAGTATTTATCAATTTTTTTAATACCGCTTGAATTTTTTTTTGTTTTTTAAATGAAAAATTAATTGGGATATATTTATATACATGGGGTATGAGGGGTTTTTCTTCTGCATTAAATGAACACATGTGTATTGACTGCAAAAAAAAAAAAAATGGTTCGTCTGGCAAAGAGATTTCCAGATGAAGCGCAATTTTAACTTTATATCTGGCGTGCTCGGTCAACTCTGCAGCTTTTTATTCATTTTATTTTTAATCCCTTCGCGCTTGCACGAAAAGCCGCAGCACAATAACAATTGTGGTCCCTGATGCAGAGAATAAAAAATAAACAAACTGCTCGTCACACTATATGTAAAGTGCAAAAGCATAAAATAGATATACATGAAGCACATCATGGAGAATGATATACGAGTATTACATATCTGTCAAACTATTGTTTTATTACATCTAATAGACGAATGAGCATCATCAAAAGGTGTTATTTGTATACATACATTTGTTTATCTACTTGAAAAACTGTTTATATTAACTTGTACACTTTAGTAAATTTGTTAGAAATTTTATTTAAACTGGGAAATTGATTGAGTTTGACAAAACAGTAGGTTAGCTAACAGAGATTAGTTGGATTAGAAATGAATGGGCGATCTGCCTGGATCTTGAAGCGAGGATTAGGAGGGCTTATGATTCGGATTAAGCATTCGATCCACGGCGATTCCCGCTGCCGATCAAGATTTAACGCTTGTCGACTGTCTTCCCCATAACGTCCTTAATAGTGCACATCAATTTTATGTAGCAGTATAATACATGCATCTCTTGTCAGTGAGAGTGAGCTAAATGTTTTGCACCACTACTGAATACGTCAGCTTTTTTCGTTTTTTTTCTGTTCGGATCGTCGAGTTTTTTACGGGTCAAAACCGTCTTTTATGGTCGGCCTTTTGTCGTGTACTCGTAATTCCATCTCATATATCTGGCCCTTTTAGTCGCTGCATCCGTTAAATTCTCCTCTGTTCATGAGCAGTTTTTATGCCTTTTTCTTCTTGTTATACGATTATAAAAATGCAGCAATCATAATGAATAATTTATAAATATATAGATTAGAGTGTTCATTTTTTGTTTTTCCCCGTTTCATATAAAAAAACAATATACTTTGTCATGTTTACAGAGCCCTCTGAAAAAAATCAGCTCATTACAGCCATTTTTAGAGGTCACTCACAAATTTTGAAAATGCTGTTATTGGGTTGAATTTTTTTTTAAAGAATTTTTAACACATGATAAACTACGATTTTTTATGCAAAATCCGAAAAACCACAATAAGTCGTTTTTTTTTTCGTCATATTATTACAGATATAAATTTTTATTTCAACTTAAAAATCACTAAAATACTCTTAAAATGTATTTAGATATGGTCGAGAGTGTTTTGTAACAAAAAAAAAATATTAATTTCATGTTTGTCGGTAAATATAAATCTTGACCTGAAGTTGGGCATTGTTATTTCCGAGATGAATGCCTCTTTGTTTCAAGCCGAGTAACGGTAATTTGAGGAAGGTAACTGGAGTATGATGTGTCTTGTTATATAGTGACAAGAACATTGTTCATCGTTGTATAGTATGTACCCGCATCGATCGCAACTGATGTGATCAAACAAGCGTGAGTTTGATCATCATCTTGTGCCTATATATAATCGAAAATAATTCGAACGTGCGATACTTGTCATACGACCCTTTGCCATCACATAGGGGTAATCATTGGGCGGCTTTTAGGGTGGATATCTTCCTCAGCTGCTAATCCGGCCCACATTTAACGAGACCAGAATATATAGATAAAGTCAATGAGACTTGGGTCACGAGAGTATAACGTGACGAGAGCTGAAGAAGAATCCACCCTCTCGCGCCAGACTCGTTTATTTTTTGCTGCTTTTTCTCGCCTGATAATGATGCCTAGGGTCGTTTATTTTCTTCAGTACTATCGTAATGCTAAGATCTCTTCACGAATTTTTTTTCGTCAAAGTTTGATTTTCGTGTGAAAATATTGATAATTATTTTTTAAACGAATCATTCATCGATTGAAAGTTTTTTTTTTCAACTATGTGAATATTTAATAATGCGTTATTTATGTTTTGTATGATGTGTAAAGGCGACAGTGATGGTATTTATACGATATTTTTATATGACCTGCAGTAGATGGCGCGGTTGCGGTTGCGATTTCTCGCGAGTTATGCCATGCAAGAGACACACTATAACCAGCGACATAAAGTTTTGAAGAGGGAGATGAATGCGTTTACTATTCGCCACAAATTTTCATTTCTCTCCAAGTTTCTTTTGTATAGTCGGTTTTTTTTTTCTTCTTTATTTCTATATATGATAATGCCATCATTATTTCTAACACAATGCGTTTGATGTGGTATACGATGCGCGCGAGTCATCAAACAACGTGGAGCCAAGATTTTTTTGTTTCGCGACGACGTAAAGAGGGAAAAAAAATAGTGTGTCGAATACTGGCTTTCTTTCGCCAGTAGGGGTAGGTTTTTTTTCGATATTTTTCTTGTAGTTATTAGAAAAATAGAAGAAATTTTTATTTATTTTTTAATCTTTCGACTTGAAAATTATTTCTATTTAATTATTGCATTTTTGGTGTTTTTTTTTTGGATTAAAATATTGCTATATTTATAATTTACAAAATTTCTTTAGGAAGAGACATTTTGTTGATATTTATTACTACATTACATGCGATCATGTTTCGCTGGTATTGATGACGAGACGTAGTCGTCATTGACGGACATGCCTCACGCTTTATAGGTCTTGATATAACCATTTTGCTTATAGCGTTGGTACGTGCATCATAAAAGTCAAGAGGATGGAAAAATATTAACAAACGAAGTACGATCAGTATAATAAAAAAATTAATATTTTAAAAATATTGAAAAAAAAAAGAAATTTTTAATAAATATTGCACTATATTCTAAAATGGAATGATGAAATGGAATGAAATGAAATATTGCATTGTCGCATTATTCTTGTCCACTTGATAGCGCGCTCTTTTTTGCACTCTCTTTTGTCAGACACTCGTTTGCCGATACTCATCGATATGGCGAGTGCTTGACGTACACCTTGTCACAATTATTTTCCATCAGTTTTTCTCTTCATTTCACGAGTGCACTATAGCACGATTGATTTCTAAGGTATTTTTCATCACAAAATGGATACTTGCTTTTTCCAATGCCTGAAAATACAAATCAAAGTTTTTATACAATATATTAAATTAATTAAAAAATAGAGGATCTGAAAATATATAATTTAACTTATAATTATATAATTTATGTAATTTATTATAGCAGTTGTATCGATTTACAATAAATCGTACCGCGCGGAACAGAATAAAACTTTTTCCCCGACAGTTCAGATTGAACTCAATTTTTCCATCGGATTCTCTATCATATAGAATAACTGCTGCGTATATACTTGAAAAAAAAAAAAAGAAATCCCGGTCCAAACAGCCTCGCCATTAAAGTTTTCCGGTTTGAAATTGACGACTGAAGTTGCACTTTATAAATCTATTTTATTTCAATTTATATTAATAACTTTATCATGAATTTCAGGCGTGAGTACAAAGTAGGCTAGCAATGTGCTAGAAGGGTCAAACAGGTCGCGTGTAGGTATTGCTGGAAGAGGCTAAACTTCCGCCAACTGGGTTGAGGTGCACGTACATGTAGCAGAGGGGATGACCACAGACGTGGTTCACCTGTTTACACGTATCTGTCGTGCGTTATATCCTTAATGTCGACCTCTTAGGTCAGTTCCTAAGTACTAATTCGCGCTCTAATGGCATGTCCTTTACTGCGTTTTCATCGATCACGTTGTCGACATTGCCAGCGATGGTTTTCTTTTTTGTACGTCTAGAAACAAAAAAATTGTTATATATTAGGAAATATACATTTTTTAAATATATAGTACCTACAAAATTGTCTATGCGTACTCTGCAAAAAAAATTAAGAGACAAAATAATGAGACATAAATTTACACCGAAATGTTGAATTTTTTTGGGTTTTTTTAGGACTCATAAAAAATAATTATGTAATATAGTAATAAACGTTTTGGCCCGCGTTGATTTTTTTTTAACAGTTATTTAAGGTCTTGAAAACAGCGGAAAAAATTTGCAACCCCCTGGCATCGTTTTAAAGGTCATTAAAACCCTCAAACCTCAAATTTATGTAAAATAATTAATATAGTGATAAAATATGCAATTAATCCGAAAAATCGTGTGAAATTCTTCCACACTCTAGATATCGATGTAAATGAGAGCAGATACAGTTTAGATTTTTCGAGATTTTCTTCCGGTCTTTTAGGGCCTTTCCCAGGATGTAGCCACTTGTATATATACTATATGTAGAAATTTTTACTTGCCACACTCCAAGATACGTTCGTACTCCCCAAAAACCCGGGGGGAAGAACTGACAGTTTTCGTGGGAAAGTCCGGTGAACCGAGCTCTATCGATAATTTTTCATTGCTTCTTGATATCTCTGACGTGTACTGATAAGATAGCAGGCGAAGGAAAATCAATACTTCCGACCATGTCACTAGTTCTTTCTGGGTTTTTGACGAGTGCATTATTAACGAAAACTAACACTACGTTTAATCTAGGGGTGTGTTTCATTATTTAACTCCATTTATAATTGTCCATTTCTGAGTTTTCTGAAAGTATGACCAATAATATCAAAATTTTTAATATATCAATACTATGGGATTTTTCCCAATTTTTTTGCTCGGTTAAAAATTTTAAATTACATTTTTACATTTGATATAGGGGTTGAAAATGCGTCTGTGGGGATTCATTGCATGTAGGTAGATATTCCTATTATGTAAATATGTTCGTCAAATACTAGAGAGTACCGCGTTCAACCCTCAATTCATTATTTGTTCTCAATCATCATCATCGAGCGACCGTATAACAAGCTTTATTATTTCAAGAAACGCCCTCGGGGTGTTCACGAATAATTGGCAAGTCTGTAAGATTGTATCTTGTAAGTTTAATTGCGAGTTGGGCCTGCGGTAAGACTTTATTGCGTCGACATTCGAATGAAATCGGATATATGCCTCGTTCGTATATATAACGAGAAATCGCATCGCTGTGTGACGCGGACGGTGATGCCGTTAAATTCTGGGTGATAGTGTGGGGCGCGCTCGTGCAAATGCAGGCATGAGAAAGAATAGGCCGAGGGGTGTGTATAACGTCGTAACGTGTGGCAGCGAAAGCTTTATTCGAGTGCAGAGGAAGTCGGAACACGCAAACTTAGGGCCCTGATCCTCGCCAGAGGCCGGATGGTTGAAACGCCTCGCGGCGCTGTCGACGGCTTTATATATTTGCAGGAGGGCTTGAGAAAATCTCGTATATTATTAGGCTGATGGAGACGACCGATTCGACGACTGTCTATTGGCTGATTGCAGTCGTTTTTTTACAATGGAGAAAATTTTTTTTCCGGGTCATTTTTTTTTATAATTCAAATAAATGAAAAATAAATTACTAGAAAAAATTGAATGCATTTTTCCAAACAAATACGATCACAATTAAATTGACAAATAGAAATTATTCATGAATAAATCTATTGTTATGTTCATTAAATTAAATAATAATCAATTAGTGATGAAAAATAAAAAAAAAACTTGTTTTATTTTTTCTAATAAAAACGTAAAGTCGAGTTTTTTTTCTAGTTTGTAATATTTTATTTTAAAAAAAAAGTGTTTTTTTAATTAAATTTAATGAGAGTGGTGTTTTAAAAAATTGTTAGGTATATTTATAGTGAGAAATAATTGAAAATTTTTTGAAATTGTTGGATATTTGATAGATTTATGGCATTTTATAGTGAAATAATATTGACGATGAGTTTCCATAACGTTTAAATCTTGTCTCGTAGGTCAGTTAATATCCGTGAGTTAGTTGGAGACTTCCGGTTTTGAGGCGTGTGGACCGAGAGGTATAAATTACCTGCGAGCTGAATAAGTCTTCGAGAAACTTGGGGAGGAAGAGATACGGTTAGATATATATGTACGAAAAGCGTTGCATTTAGCACATAGATATCAATGTGGTTTATATGGAGATTATTAAAAAATTCCTGTCGCGTTACGTGGATAAATTAAAATTTCTCTCTTCCGCGACAGATTGTGGAATATAATGCCTCCGCCGCCGCGTCAATGTCTGTGAAGTCTGAACGCGCTTTGTTATATTGAATAATAATTTGAAGCGATATCTGAAGACGATTATTGAAAGTATTTTTTAATTATGATAACCATTTTCCATCAGTTTTTATTGAAATTAATCGGACAAAAAACATTAATCGCAATTGAAACAAAGTGCCAGTTCAACATTAAAAATCAGTAAATAGTTATATATTAAATTGTGATAAATACTCATGTAAAGAATAACACAGCAATGTGTCAACGCAAATTTTTTTGTAATAACTAATATAGAAGAGTCGGAATAAAATATTTACTGTTTTACGGTGTCAAAAGTGAGTTTTTTTTATTTTACACTTATTATTTATTGCGTATAAATTTAAACGATATACTGCATTAAAAAATAGTTTATGAGCTTTAAGAAATAACTACAAAAATGTGTTAAATAAATAAACATTATCCCTAAAAGCACATAAATCTGTCGATATTGCGTGTGGTGTCGATTGTAACAGTGTTTAAAAATGTCATTAAAATGGTCTAAAAAATTTCAAATTCAAAAAATATTTATCTAATATGCTCTGAAAATTATTTAAAAAATATAAAAATGTCCGTATTGTTGTGAAAATAAAAAAATATCCCGTGTATTCAAAATCCAGAGAAATTCAATTTTTCAGTTTATTAATGCAATAATAAATGTTTTTCATTAATAAATAAGTGCTTACGAATAAAAAGAATAATTTATTGAAAATAACAACACTTTTATTGCAAATCTTCAAATAAAACCAAAGGGTGTTTCAACTGCAACCTGCTAGGTGTCAATTTGAACAGAGAACATGCCGAAAATTTTTTATCGATAAATAACATGTAACCGATCATTGTATTTGAATTTTTATAAATTTTCATGGGAGAATATAGTGTTCAAAACTAATCTGCCAAAACTCATGGCTTAATAATTATTACTTTTGAACACAATAAATTCTATGCCAAGAATTTTTGATGTTTCAGTTCAGTCTTAAAAAAAAATCTTTATTTTATAAATCAATAAAATATTTTTCCATCATTTTTAAAGGATTAAATCGTTGTTTATTTGAAATAAAAAAGTATCCTCTAAGGTTCATAAAAAACTTTTTGAATATAAATAAAAATAAAAATAAATTATTTTCACGATTAATTCAGCAGTGTCTAGTCTACTTATCGATATTTTATTCCCATATTTCTATATATCTATATCTGATGTCTTCCCTTATTTTCAACCCTCTTTCGCGACTGCCTTTCGCTCGGCTTACGACTGCGTATATTCGGTCTCTTTGAGGGGGTTAGTTTTTGATGTATGTCAGCACTTGCTCCGTCCTTTTTTTTTTTTTGTCGCCTGCTATTTTTTTATCTCCCACAGTCAGCCAAGCAATAAAACATTATTTATCCCCCAACATTTGCGCGAGATGTAAACTTTTTATTGATATTTATATGATCATGATATCCAACTAAACAAACAAAATTCATTTCATCAACATACCGAGTGAAAAAAAGGGTGGTGGGCTTTTCCTAAACAAACGCAGGCTCGTGGGAACAAGTTGGCGCGCTGAGTAGTGCACTTATTTCAATAATCCTCGATGCATCGCGCCCTCAACGCAGCACACATTGATGACCATCCCTCCAATCGTTGTTCACGGTAAATAGAAACTCTGCTAAATGCCCATATATGTCTACTTTGATATTCTGAAGTATTTGAGGGACGACTTTGATAAACTTCCGCCGCTTTTATTTGAGCAACAGAGGGGGGTAATGCAGGTTACATACTTTCTTCCCAAGGGAACTCAGAGAGTTATTTATCAAAGAGTCATGTAAATATATCAATATTGGATAGGCTGCATGGTTTAGTTTTTTATTATTCACTTCTATTCGAAGGCTGTTGTATCGTGAAATTCGATTTCAGTAGGTAATTCCGTCGAAGACAGACGAAGCAACAGAGTACGACTATACATATAGACACCTCTATACCTCGTTGTTGTGCTTCAAAGCTTGCCTTGAGAATTTACATGAATAAGATGTCGCGAGACTCGTGTGTATGCAAATCCATCCGATCCGTTGACGCTCATAGTGCAACAGAAAACGCTTTTACGGACAAACTTTGTTGCAGAAGCGTATATCTCTGTGGAAATATTATTTATTTTGTACTTAACAATATTTCAATGATAAAAAACTAAAACGCGCAATTTTATAATGACGAGAATTTTTATTAAAAAATTTTTTTTTCGTCGAAATAGTAATAAAAATTTTTTTCACGTGAAAAAAATGCATTTTACAACGAGTATATAGGTGCTTCTACCTTTGGGAATTGTACTTGAAGTTTTGAAGAAATTTTCGGATAAATATTGCAGTTCATTATTGTCATGATTTTTAGGATTTTTTTTTTGATGCATTGAAAAGTATATATGTTAAAGGAAATGAAAAAAAAAAAAAAAAATGTGTTGTGGTATATATATCGGATAGTGGGTAATAGTGGGCGTGTGGAGGTAAGCCTCGGGAAATTCTCGAGCGCGAAAGAATGAGCGGAAGTGGAGCTATTCGACGTGTCGGCAAGCGGCGTACATCCGCGAGCGACGTGCCGTTTTGCCTATTACCCACGGCACATAAAGTCTAAGATACTGTACTGATGTGTTGTGAGGGAAGAAGAAAGTACACGCAAAGAGAAGAAAGAGTTGCGAATCCTCGGGGGAATCACGTCGAATTTACCGGCAAGATATCGCATCCGCGCTCTCGTCATTCTCTTCTTTTTCCACTTTTCTTTGATGAGACACGATTATCGTTACCTTACCATCATTTGCAGATGCTTTGTTTCGTTTTTATTGTATGACTGTGTTTTTTGTGTAATTGGATGGGGGTAAAATAAATGTAAAGAAAGAAAAAAACTGGGGAAAAATTGCGAAGAAAAGGGTCACGGTGCTGAGAATACAATACGTCGTTTATATTGAACGCACATTTTTGCTTGTTGGTCATGATAATAGCAAGAACGTGCTTATTATATTCAAAATAAAAAATTAAAAGCTATTTTTTATTTCATTTTTATAATTAAAATATTTGTAAGTAATTAATTCGAGTTTTAATTTGACAAAAAAATTAAAAAATCTGTTGGAATGAAAATTCAAGTCAAGATTCACAAAAAAGTCACTTGATATGATTTTTGAGCAATTCAAGAAATTTTGTCGATTTTTCTGAAAAAAAAAAATATGACAAATTAAAAATTGAAAAATTTTTTTTTATACTTTATTTTATGTACTATCTAAATATTTTCTTCCAATAATAAAAAAAAAAACTAAAAAATGTTTAAAAATATAGAAATATCCGGAAAAAAATTTTATTGAAGTTATTATCAAAATTTTTTGGGGTGAATAATAGATTTTATAAGAATTTTATTGATTTATGTGCTTAAAAGTCGATGCTAATACGGAAATTAGCGAATCGGAACGTTGCGCCCGGTGTTTTTTTTTCCAAGGTTTATTTCACATATATTTTCCCTGTGTATATATGTGGAATCTCTAAATCCATGGGCTCTGATGCCATTCCAACAGCGTCAGCAAAATTGCAGCAGTTAATTACAAATCCGTGCGCACATATATGAATGCCAGCGGTTAATTCTGTTATAATTTCAATTATACAATCTGTCAGGTGATAAAAAATATGCAGATCCATTTAATTCTAGAGAGTCATAATCATCATTTGAATAAAACTCGCATTTTATGGTGGGACTAATGGCCGTTGGATTTAAATTTGTTTTTCTTCATCTCTCGCTGGCAAATATGCTAGAACGAAAATATTTTCAGCCCACGAAAAGAGAGAGAGAATCAAGTGTTAAATGTTTCATGATGCAATAAAATTCATGAAAAAAAATATTTTTTTTCTTTTATTTCACCAACATCTTGCAGATTACTCTCCCTTTCTACTTCTTTATTCAAAGAAGAAAGAGATTGCTGAGGCAAAAAATTAACTATCTCTCAATTTCGCTTGAGATTCTGCGATATTTTTCACCTTTTAATCAATTTAAATTCTGTATAAAATAGTTTACCTTGTTTTTTTATTGAATTTATAAGCAGGATTGTATTATTTTTTGGTTGGATGTAATTTACTTCTTGTCTTCCATGTCTCAAGGTCTCTTTGTAATCACTGCGCATCATCAGATGCTCCCAGTTGTCATTTTCCACGAATTCACAAATGCAATTTCACCGGACCGAGCGTGCAAGGCAAAGGGGAAGACACCAAGGTTCCCCAGTGATTTTGCAATATTACACCATGGAAATAAGTTTATTGTCCCTTGTTGTGTTGCACTACGTGAGGTATATCCACCGTGACTATCTAAAAAACCTTAAAAAAAATTAAAAGTTAGTTTGTGTATTTTTAAAAATCTCGTACATAAAGTAGCATTATTTTTCTTCTGTTTAAAACACACAGAATTTCATTTATCTCATATTTCCCGACTAAAAATATCTATATTAGAGTTAAATAATTCAATCACCTCAAGTATACACACTGATTTAAATATTCAAAGCATTGAATATTTTATATTAAGTCAGAGAGTGTGTTATTCTGGTCTCAGAAGGCTTACTATAATTCTCTGAATTTAGCTCGCCATGAGTAGGTGACTTAAGGGCTTTTATTTCCTAATTTTCATCCTCATATTTGTTTGATGTGCTTTTAATCCTGCGTTTCTGCTGTACTGCAATATATTTTGCCGAATCTTTCGCAGTTGGCGTGTTGTACTCAAATTATCAAGAAAATCGAAGAAAAGTGGACACTAATAGTCACTGGCATATTACCTATAGAGGTGGAAATGAGTTTACCGACGAAATTGCCGGTAGAAATATTCTTGTAACGCAAGGCTGACCTATTCTAGAAAACCGGAAGTTAATACTAAAAAAAAATACGTTATATACCAGTTAAGTGACGACAGTTACAACTCGGTGACAATTATATTTTTTTCCTAATAGCACCGCAAGATTGTCTGGTAAATAAAAAGAAAATTTTAAATAGTTAAAATTATCTTGCTTTGTTTAAACAGTGAATTTTTATCTATTTATTTTTTCTGCTGTTTGATATTGCTTTATCGATACTCGAAGTATTTTTTAATGTTTTAGAACAAAATGTTGGTATATCAGTTTCGGAGATATTTTTTAATTTATCAGTTATAGATCAGTATTTTCAAGTTTGTCAATAGAAAGTTGTCAATATGTGCTTCATTTGAAATTCCCAAGTAAATACTCACCATTCGTAATTTCCGGCCTTTCTAACATGGTAATTAATACTTTTGTAAATATCAACGTACATAGTAAAGACTGTAATTTACTTTTGTTGATTTTTTTTCCATTCAATTGTATAATTGGGTTTTACTTTTATTTTTAATGTTTTAATTTTGTTTTAATTTGAGAATTCTAAAAATTTAAAAAAAATGGAATATTAATTTGACATGAAACGTCGCGTGTTTTTATTGTGCCAAGACACTTGGTATAGTATTACGCATGTGTGACAGAGGATACTACTTCAGGAAGAAGTGAGCGCAGAATGGCAATGTCAGTCTGTTAGTAAACATACATATTTGCATTAGCCATGCACCTTGCCCCCGAGAGACGCATTTGCACTCTGCAGATTATGTTGACAGCTTAACACTCGCGCTAGCTAAGTAAATCTCACACCAGGTACATGGGAGTATTTCAACACGAGCTGGACAATTCAGAATTGTGAATTAATTAGGATCTGAAAAATTATTTAAGCATTTCAAAATTATTAACAGGTTTTTTTTTTCTGTCAGAAACGTCAGGAGAAAGTTATTTCATCAATTGACACCAATTTGCTGTAATTCCCACACGATACCACTACTTATTTCCGATTTTTGAATTAATTTATTGGTCCTGGAGTCCATTTTGTGCACGAAATTGTTGTAAGACGACTCGGAAAATATATTAATAATTCGTCTCGCGTATTTTTATGGATTTAAAAATCCATTTTTCAAATTCATTCTCAGCACATTCAATCATCTGCGACTAGTAAACTTGAGAAACATTTATATTTTGTCATCTTAAAATACTATCTGATGACGTTTCAAGCTCACAAAATTGGTGAAAATAATAAAATTTAGGCCAACTCACCGTTGAATAAGTTTCGTTGCCTTAATCCAAATTTTTCACTCATGGTCAATGCCCGGGACAAAGGAGATTTTAAAATCACCCCAAGCAATATAGTTCAAGTTGAGTTTTGAATGCAAACTTACGCTTTCACCGGAGTTTATTTGGCTGCTTTTCGATGTTTTATCCATCAGTCGGCCTTAAAACAAGCTCAAGTCAGCTCAAATGACTGCTGATTTAATGGATGCTGTACTTATGTCACTTTATAGCAATTTCTCAACCCTGCAGAGTCCATGACGCATGTTAATCATTATTTGAAGTTGAATGAGTTAATAATTGCCTGAAACATGATATAACTTTCTCTCTGTATCGAGAAATAACCAAATTATTTTAAAAATACAAAAATTTGAAGATATACCTAATTAAAATAGTCCAAAATAACTAGAGTGTTCGTTCCAGCTGGCAAAAGTTGACTCATAGACGATACTGTGCAGTTTTTAAGCCTGGCGAGTCCCAGCATCAGGACACAAATCCACAGATATTGCCTCTAAGAATCCCATTAATTGTTCCAAAAGTCATTCACAGGATGATGGCATCGTTTCGGTGATAACTTTGACTAATTTCGAGGCAATGGCGAGCTGGAAATATACAAATAAGTCGTGATACTTAAAAAATTAATCAACTATCGGCTAATAAAAAATGTTTTTTCAGGCTTTACACAGCTTCCTCGTTGGATATCTCCTGGCGAAATGCCCAGCAAGTTCAAGATTTGGTCCATGTACCTTAGGATTCAGCTGTTGATCCCATTTCAACGTCCAAAATATCACACAGATTCCCGTACTTGTTATAGGTATAGCCACTGACACAAATTTTACGACCAATTTTCGCTCTTAGATTCACTATAAATACTAGTAGACATTTGCACAAGCCGGTACACACAAAAACACTGGACCCTGGACAGCATAACCATAACCTCATCAGTTGTAAGGCGCCAATACCACTATATGGCGATCGCGGCAGCACCGTGTACAGTAAACTATAGCTTGGACAGATAAAAACAATGCTTATGAAATATCGAGCAAGAGCAGGGAAGCTTGATTCTGCTGCTCTACAACGATACGAGTGCTTAAAACTAACCATGCTCCATGCAATTTTGCTCCAATCTTCTCAACAATCCGTGGAGCAATTATCAAGAGGAAAACAAAAAATTCAGTAAGTCCGAGTGAGTTTTAATGATTTTTTTTTTCGGGATCAATTGATAGATTAATTTCTCTACAAAAATTATGGATGAAAATGTTTTCATCTTTCAGTTTTTGGGTATTAAAAAAGCGCGCGTTTTCCGTAGTATCCGCATGCACGGGTTGTATGGGCCAATCAGAATCCAGCGCGCTTTCTCTTTTCCTCTGTTCGGGCTCTGTCTCTCTCCCTCGGTCTCTCTGCGTCTCAAAATGTCGGACGATCGCTTGGACGCGGCGTCGTCTGTGAAATAATTCATTAAATATTTGCTGAAATCGGGTGAAATATACTAAAATAATCGTCGACAATGTTTTGCGATCGCATTCCAACGAGTATTATCCATAAAATTATGGTGAAAGAGATGGAAAAGTGCGGCAACGACGACGTGTGGTGGTGTCGTTGTAACAGGCAAGTTATTCAGATAAATTTTTCAAGGCAAAGACAATTCGATTGTTGAAAAAAATGAACTATTAAGTGAACAAATGGCATAAAAATAATTGATTGCATGAGTGAGATCAGTCTTGACGTCAGTTAACCTCAAATAAATCATGAAATATCTGTTTAATTGATTTTGTAATATTTTCACACAATTATTCCATTGCAGCAGTGGTTGAATAGTGGATTGTTTTTATATTAATAACAATATTAATTTTTTCTCAGTAGTGTTTGAGGTTATCTCAGGTCTGTCAACATTTTTAGCCATTGTCTTTGTGAAAAATATTTATCTCAACCCTGTTTGAAGTTTCTCCAGGGCTTAAAGTGTCTATCAATAGTGCATGAAAAAAATTATTTGTCATTTCCAGACTCTGTTTGAAGTTATTCCAGAGTTAAAAATGTTACAATGGACATTCAATTGACAAATTTTAATTTCTTTCAAGGTTTCAAGTGAATAACTGTGCATATAAATCAATATTTTTTTATTTTTTTAACTCTCAAGTTTTTCCAGAGACTTGATAAATCTCAAATGCTGCGTCTAAAACTGATCAGAACTTCACTTGACACTTTGTTTCGATATAAAAATTATATTTACAGATTCATTGATTAACTCTCACGGACTTTAAAGATATTTTCTCTAATTATGTTAATTTTTCTTCTAGATTACAACTGTCCCAACCTTCAGACGGGACAACAAATTCATTGTTTTTGGGAATTTACGGCTTCTCAGGCGGAATATCGAGTCTGTCGAATTAATTTTATTGACAGTGAATGTAAGAGAGAATTATTCTGGCTTTTCTAACCACTTCTCATCCAACAACGTGAGCTCAAAATTGAAAATTGATTGTCCGGTGGTGACACTGACGACAATAGGCCACCTGAACAGTGAAAAGCTGATAAGCGCGAGCTAACTTTCCTCAAGCTGCAGTCGACAAAGAGGCTCCCATCCTTATACTACCTCCAAAAAATGCTCCATGCCAGTGCTCTGCACGAAATCAGTCCAGACTTGACATACTCCTCCCGCGGTGTCGATGGTGATTGGAGACAAAAATCTATGGTAAGTTTAAATACCAATATATATTGAATCGTCTGAACTTGCGTCGATTAACAATCATAAATGCCTACCCTTTGGTTCAACGTATAAATTAATAGAAAAGTTATTTTTTTTTGTTCATAATACACGCATTATAAGTCTAGTTGTTGAATTTGCGTCTAAATCTCGAGTTATTTTACATCAATTTATCTTTTTTATCGTTTAATTTTGCACCTTTGAATAACTTTTGCTTATAAATAATTTTAATATGGGTAGAAAAGTGTTGCACCTGTGTTGTAATTATTTTTTTCAATGGGAAATCACTTAAATTTTGATTCTAGTGCCCTTGTTGCAACACTGTGGTCCCATGAGCAAACTGTGGGCCTTCAGTGCCTCAACAACTTCTGTCACCGATGGAAACTGACCGTTGCCGAGTCTAGGTAGTGGTTGCTGTAGTTTAAATTTACTGTTAGCGCGCGTTTTCTACTTTAAATGCATGAAAGTAAGTCGAGTAGCTTCTGTGAGTGAACTAAGGTGAAGTTAAGACAATTAGAGTGAAGTAAAGTGAAGTGATGTGAAATGAAAAGTGTTACTAGTACCAAATACATAATGAATTACTCAAAAATCAACGTACCAGCTTGCAGTTTCGCCGTGAGATGGTGGTAAGTCTCGCATGCGATAATTATTCCTGCATAAAAAAATTTTTCCATCGAAGATTATCGTAATTATCTCGGTGTTTCAGAGTTTTATGACGCTCCCATACAATTCTGCAAATACTGCGGAGCATGTGATGATTTTTAAGAAATTTTTTTTGTGCAGGATCTACGATATGCATTGGCGAACACCACTCGATCAACAAATATTATAAAAAACAATACGACCAATATTATTATTAAAAAAAATATATTACTTAAATATTTGATGAATCGAGTGGTGAATATACAAGTGATGATTTTTCGTAGCACTTCCTTTTTTAAAGTTTTTTCAATTTTTTTACCTTTAAAACTTTTTTTTTGTTGATTATTTCTTACTATGAACTAATTTTAATTGAATTTATCTAGAGTTTCATTAAATATTACCCGCAGAAATTGATTTTACTTCTTTCAAAAGTCGAATTAGCACGCACAAAAATTTAAACTTTAGTTTTTGTTTTATCTGTCGAGTCATGGATGATTTTAACCGGAAGTATAACTATTTCTGCCTTTTGAAAATTGATAATTAAATGTAAAATTCTTCAATAATATTAAATTCAACAACTTCCCAATTTTTGGCAGGCTTTTCAGCGAGTAAAGTACATGCCTAACGTGCAAGTATTTTGCTCTTTAATTTCACTTGATTTTTTGCGTGTGAAATCTCGTGAAATTTGACATTCTATCCCTCAACGAGGGCAGCAGCTAACTATATCATATATAGGGAAGGGGGACAATCTATAGTTAGTGCCCGGGCACTTGATGAAATCAAAATCCGTGCGACGCGATTTTTTAAAAACGTTTCCGTCCCTTGTAGAAGGTCGCGATCGCGTAGTTTCTAAGTAAAATCAATAATTATAAGTGCATGCGTGTGTTTATCGCCGATGCATATCATTATATCACTATTTTACAATGGTTTTTGTGACTTGTTGCTGTATCGGTCTCGGATTGAGACCGTTCAGCCATATTTATTGAGCTCCGCGTATGTAAATTGATGATGATAACTATGGTTTTTCGTCGGCTTAGATCATTATTTTGTCAGTGTAATGATCTGAGCTAACAAAAATTTATCATCACTCAATTGTCGATGGTTAAATTAAACTAAAAATGTCCCCTAAGCAGATCCCACCCTCAAAACTGACTTCATATCAATAAATCACTACAAAAATATAATTTCTACGGAGCATGATTATCAATGGTTATTTATGGAGCAAGTATAATCCATTTATGATCATGTTACGTAGTTATTTCTATATTTTTCAAATGATTCAAGACATTTATCTTATGTCCATTACATGTTCTAATTCAATGTTAATATAAAAAAGGTTTTTTAAAATTTTTGCCTAATAGTAATAGATTAGGTGGATATAAGGCCGAACGCAGCGCTTATATCTTGATCTCAAAGTGTTAAATCAATTAAGTATGCGGCATAGATATTTAGGGTTATCGGTATGAATTTAACATCCACTGTTTTAAACAGTAGATCGCGCGAATTCACGTATAGAACTAAGTAATCAAATTAAGAGGTACTGGATAAAACAGTAAACTTCTCACTGTTTCGATTTAAGAGAGGCAGAATTGTGAATTAATTAGGACGTGATAGAAAAATAATAATTATAATCGTAGTAGTTATAGGAGTCCTGCGCCAAATGGCGTGAGATTTTCTAGGTAGTGAATATTCTCACGGAGATGGATGAAATAATGGTCTACAGCGAATACTCATCACCAACATTCAGAGATGTCTCGAGGGATTCTGCTATCCCAGAGTTCGCAGATGTTTGTCAAGGGGACCCTGGCCCACTCTATGCTTCTTTCGTGTAAATATACAGCACGCGTGTGCCTCGCGGTAAATGAATTAACTACCCTCTGTGTTGGCGTTACACAAACTCCACTCTCTACTCAACGTAGTTGAGTATACAGCGAGCTTTTATTGAGGGAATTACACCAATATTCAAGGTGTAATAGCCAGTTGAAAGAGACAAATATATATAGAAAATTGTGTTTTAACAGTTTCACATGATAACTCAATTATTATTTCTTTTGTTGAAATGTTTTATGGAGTGAAATTATCGATTTGTTTGTTAAAATATGAAAATATATTTTTTTTAAACGTTAAATTAAAAGTAAAATTTTATTTTGACAGAGATAAAGTTCTTTTTTTTAAGTAAAATTAAACAGTAGTAAGTCTAGTTTTTGATAGAGTGATGCTGACTCGCTGATTGAATAGTCGAGTTGTGTGTGTTGATGGAAAAGTTTTTTAATTAATCTGCTTAGTAATTAGAATCATGCAAAGTGACGCGCGTCCATCTCAGTATTTGCCTTTTTCGGTCTTTCACGTCGACAATCTAATCCATTAGGTCCCGGTAAAAGCACGATTTATTTAACCAAAAAGGCTTTTTGCATAATAATACTTATCGTGGGGATTTAGTGGAATATGATAAAGGCCTATAGCTCAGTTATTTTATTCATCTCACGTTTCATTTTCTGTATTAAATTATATGTATATCACTGTGTACCTAATATTCTGCTGATTATACATAATCGTTGTGAAATGAAATTTTCAGACTCCAGCACTAAGTCGATAGAAATTTTTTTTTTTTTTTATAAATTCAACATGTTTATATATTTTTTATTTTTGTTTCTGTCAAATTCTTTAAGGAAATATCTCCTGGAAAATTTTAGAATTTTTTCATTTTTTATCGATATTTTATTAAAATATTAAAAAAAAAATAATGTGAATTCTCTACAAAAAATGTAGAAAAAATTTTTATTCCGTATTTGAGATATTTTGGAAAATGAAATTTTTAAAAGATAAAAAAAAATTTTTTTATTACATTTTTTGTAGAAAATTTAATAATAATTAAAGAAGGTTCGTAAAGAAGCCAGGAAAAAATCATAAAAACCCGAAAATTTTCAAGGGGTGAATTCTCTGTCGAATTTCATAGAAAAAAATTGTATTTTAAGATGAAAAAAATGCTTAAAAAAAATTCGCGTGGAAAAGTCACAGCGAAAGGTATTTATTTATTATGTATTAACATTTATACATGTTCCCTTCTGCCGTTCTAGTTTCAATTGACCCCCTGTAGACTCGCCAGATGCGGTCGCGGCGCGTGCCACGTCGAAATGAAAGATGAGACGCGATGAAACCCCATTGTCCCCCAATATAGTAGAGGGCTCCAGAGGGATATATTCTGCAATCGCATTAGGAATATATATACATTTATGTCGTGTGTATATTTTTTTAGTGGCTGCTCCATTTATTTTTATTGACGCAGGTTCATCGCTGACAAAACAGGTTCACATCATGAATGTGCACGTGGAACATGTCCCCACTGAGACGACATAATTTTTTTTTCCACATTAGAAAACTTGACTGTGTCATAAAATCTATAACTATGACTTTTGTTTCATTTTTAAAACTCATTTGAGATCGTATACAAATAATTATTTACAGTTAAAATAAAAAAAAAATCTGCAAGTTTAAAATTTTTCGTCAGAATTTTTTTTTTTGTTTCTAAAATTTATTTTTGCTACTGCTTTTGTTACTGCTTTTATCTTATTAAACAATGCGGCTAGTGATTAATGGAAAATATTATTAAATGAAGAAAAATATGAGGAATTTGCTATTATACCTCTAACCTTTTAATTTTTCATCAATCTGTGGAGCAGATATGAATAAAAATGGCTTTTAAAATGAAGTAATATTCAACATAATTGGATTATCATGAGCAAATGTCATTATATCTAATTTTAATGAATTATTCCTAGCTAAAACCGATTTTGCAATTTAAATATTCTCAACTCGGTCTTATATATTATAATCTTTTTTTTTATAGTTGTCCGAATTCATCAAGTATTTTAGAAATAGAGATTGATTGTGTAAATAGCATTTTTCCATGTATTGCCACATTACTTGATATAAATTTTCCTCAATCCATCACCAAATATTTTCATTGGAAAAATGGGTGAAAAATCAATATACATTACACTCGGCCAACTTGATGGATCACACTAAAATTGTCAAAGTAAGCTTTTACCTACCTTTCAATATCAATATCAGAAAAAAAATCATCTAAATAAAGTGTATTTAAAAAATGTTATAAACAAAATATTTATAACAAATTTATCATGCATCAATTGTGTTGATTTGAAAAAGGCAACATACCTTTGAATGTATTTCACTTTTTTCCAATTATTTTCAATGCGTTAATCCAATTTGTTTGGAATTTTCCAGGATTTATTTCCATTAACTAGTTACTACAAAAACGAATGATGAAATAATTAAAATTTTTACAATTGAAACAAAAAGCGTTTTAGGATGAAATATTTTAAATTTCACTTCGGTATATACTTATACAGTTACAGAATTTCACGGTAAATTCATGCAGCACTATTGCGTTATACAAGTGTCCATGCATTTAACGCCTATACGTGCAAATATACACAGTCGAAACCTTTTGTTTCACAGCTGGCATAAGCGAATATGCGCACATGCATGGGCATTATGACGAGCCGCTTTTGAGAGACTAGGGAGAACATTAATTCTCTAGGTGCCAAAGTGGAGGGCATTATATGCAGCACACGATAATAGGCGCTGGAGCGAGGCTCGCAAGCCCACGCTTGCTGTCGTTGCGAGCGGAACAAGGTAATGTGCAATGCGGTTGCATAATACACGCTTCATTACAAAATGTGTTTGATGCGTTGGGCGTCTGAGCGAAAACCTCAGTCTAATTGCGAAATATGCTTATCCGCGGTGTTGATTTCAGGGTAGAATGCTTATATAGATCAATTCAACATTGTTAGATTAAACGTTGGTCATGCGGTTAAATCATTTTAAACAATTTTAAACACATTACAATAATTTTAATCGTATAAATTTTGGATTTTTCTGCTCGACAAAGGATTTAAAAAATCATATAAAATCAATTTCACGAAATTTTGATTGATAAAGGTATGTCAATTTAGAGGAAGATATAATTTTGATGTTTTTAGAGTTCTGTTTAGATGTTATAATTTATTATTAATTGCGATCATTTTAATTCTGGTGCGGTTGAATCAATGTCAAGATAGATTGAGGAAATGTTCAATTTGAACTTACTATTTTGAGTGTTACTAAAATAATTTTGATGATTTATAATTCACGATGATTGAACTTTGGATCATCTGCGTCCCTATATTTATAAGCGTTGTCATGTCACAGATCTATCGTATAAAACGTCTATTTTGATTAAAATCCGGGTTTGCAGAGCTAAAAAAGCAATCGTCGCTTTATAGTTGAACATCCTCGAAGACTTGAAGAGCTCGATGTTGCCGCTGCAAAAGACGTAGCTCTTTGTTGAAATGGAATGCAAATACATTAGGCAATCTGTACACGAACGACCCCTCAACGGTACTATTTAGCTAGCTACGTCCAAAAGCTGCTTGCTGGATATCTTTTTTTGCAGTCATCTAGAGTGGCTGACTCACACATTGCCCTCGGGGCACATCCAGGTTTATTAATTCACTTTGCCTGTTGGAGCGTGCGAAACTGTTTCTGTATCTCAGCATATAGAAGTCTATGCAGATTCAAGTGCACGCGACGACTCCCCCATGTGTATATTCTATACTTTCGATAGCGTCTCCCTTCAATTGGGCTTTGCCAACACTTTAGCCAAGGCTTAGCTTGGCTTAGCCCTTGCTAGCACATGGCCAACGAGGTCCATTAACGCCGGATACATTTCAAATGCAAGCGATAATGCTGGATACTCGTATTTTCCACAATTTAATAACTACTAAAAATCGTAGTTTTCCATTGTAAAAAAATTATTAGAATTAAATTTTCCGAAAAAATGTATTTTATATGATTTATTTGATACTAAGAAATAATTGCCGGATGCATATCTACCCCTGTTGTGACCATTACATCAAAGATAGCAACAACTAATTAATTCAAATGGTCTGATATCTCATGGAATGAGGCATGCAAATGGATTGAATTAATTTTGATCGTCCTCTGGGACTTGAAGATTAAGGATAGAGGATCTCAAGGGTCATAAATATTCTTTTCTTTTCGAAATTGTCGATGATATTATTGTTTTTCTCGCGCCACAAGGAATATCACATTAAATTAATCAAATGACTAATGATCCGTCGTTGTATAGATGGCGCCAATGTAATTCTTCACGCGTAAAATACACTCGTTTTTTGATCTCGAGGGTTCGATATGAAATACTGCGATGACAACAGTGTGTCATCGCGTATAACGAAATTTGTAAGGCATTGCTGTCATTTTTTTTTTTCGTTATTTTCGCCCCCATTTTGTCGACGACCGGCGGTCTATCATGATTTTACATGTGGTGAAGCCGTCGATTATAAATACAATAGATCGCTTCTTTTGTGTGTCGTCAGATCTGCTTGTGACACGATGCATAAAGACGTGCATCCGATGGAATTTTCTGGACAAAATGTTGCTAGATATATTAAATAATCTGACAGAATCGATTTGTTTTTTTTAATTTAGTCGGATATTTTTTTATGCAGAAAAATGTAGGTTTTCTGATTGTCGTTGTTTTTTGAAAGATGAAGAGCACAAGTAAAGTTGCATGATTAAATAGAGTTGTGGACTTGTCACTGGCACACTAATTGGAATTCAATCAGAAGGATTAATCACCGAATACATATATATACATATCAAGAGTTATCTCTTGCTGTCGCTATACAGACAAGGGCGTGGACTCGAAGCTATATTTTATGTTGATGCCGTTTCCAGATCACCTCGTAGATTTTGAGGGGAGCAATGTGACTCTTCCTTCGCCGTGCAGATGTGCTTAGATTGAGGGGAGGTCAGCCATTCTGTTTGTCATTTTTTTCGTCCTTTTTTCAAGTCGTTTTTATCTCAACAATTCTGAAAAAAAAAAATTTTTTCTGTGGTATTTAGTTGGATATATTAATTTATTTGCAGTTTTAGGTGGATTTTTTTCTGTCAAAAACACATGAGTATTTTATTATGACGAATTGGAAATTTTTTTTTGTAATTATTTATACCTTTATTACTTGATAAAACTGTAAAATATTCTGTAGATATTCTGGTTGTTGGAGTTTTTTTTTTTTTGCTATAATAAGATACAGATCCCATTGAGTGCGATTAATTAAAATCTACCCCGACGAAGCAGCACGATATATAGTGCCAGTTATGATTATAATTTAAATTGAATTTCGCGATCTCTCTGCGCGCTGGTATGAAAGCGCGCGCGAAAGCAAAAGGACGGCGATGAGGTCCATTCTTGAAAGTTGTCGCAGGAATAGAAGGAGGTGGTTTCGTATAGTATATAGATATATACTTGAAAAAGAAAAAAAAAAGTGTGAGGGGGTGAGAGAGCGCACACCAACTTATCTCCACTCGGCGAAATCTCGCATAATCCCTCTGGCCGCGAAAAAGGTCTTTGCCTTAAATCGGATAAGATCAGCGTTATATATACACGCTGTGTGCTCTGGTATTATATATATAGGATGTGTTTTATATATAATTCAATTAAGGGATATGGCCGAGTTGAAATAACTGCGTTATTACTAGATTTCAAATTGGGTGCTAGACGGTAGAAAAAAAAAATTATTGAAATCATTTCAGAGTTTGCATCGTATATATCCGTGGAAAATGAGATTTGATCAAGTGTGGGTTGGAACTAAATCAAAAAATGATCTACTGAGATCAAAATTTCGGGGATTTTCTCTCAGTTTGATTTTTATCACATGTACAGAATTAATTAATTAATTATTAATTAATTAATTAATTTATTTTACTAAGTTAAATAAATTTGAGGTTTAGAGGTGAAAGATGGTCTTTAAAACGACGCCAGAGGGTTGCAAATTTTTTTATGGTGTTTTTGGGGATTTAAAATAACTTTAGGAAAAATATTGTACCTTAGCAAAACATTTAATACTCGATTTCATGACTATTTCGGTGAAATAAAACTTTATTTTCACTTAAATCTTATAGCCTTGTCTATTAGGTCTTTAAATTCGATTGACACATAGATATAAACAAAATATGAACGTCTTCGCATCAATAATGCAACAGAGCATAGGTATAAATTTATTTCAATCAAATTTAACTCTAGTGAATGCAGAACTTTTTTTCTTTACTTATTTTTTAATTTAAGGAGGGGATCACACTTGATATTTTAGTTTTTCTGGAGCAAAGTGAAGTATAATCAAAGACCAGGTGTTTTACAAAAAAAAAAACATTATAAACTTTCTTAGATGAAAACTTTGTGATATATCGATTAAAATATGTGTGTCAAAGAATATCTTTTATGAGTTATTGTATACTTAATTGTTGAGACTACTCAAGAATTGATGTTTCTGATAAATTTATCAATTTTTCACTTTGGATTACAGCGAGAGACAAATTTTTTAACCTAAATTAAATATTCTAAATCTGACATTTTACTAACAAAATAGAAGAAAAAGAAGTTTTTTTCCGAGTTGAATCGATCGCATAAAGTCAATACAAAAAATAAAAATTGTAAGCGAGACAGTGCACGTACAAGAGTAGGCTTTTAGTCTAATTCGTTGCATAAAATCACAATTAAAAGTAGCCGAGGGAAATTGTGGGTGCCGTGAGGATACAACGCTAGATCTCGCCTGCCTTCAATGTGCAGGACCTCGTAACTCTTGAATGGTCGAGACCTCTCTGAGCTTTATTGGCGTGTGAGATTTATGCTGTGACATGAGTCTCGTATAAAACCCGTTTTCGTTTTACGGAATAAATTAAAATTGATTTTACATAGACCTTGATGCTGGCCATTACAACAATAAAAAAAAAAATACCGGACATAATGGAAGAAGAAAATATTTTATTCAACTTGAAGGAAATCCATGCAAAAGTTCTCGAATAAAAATTTACAATTCCATTTGAATATTGTTATACGATTCATTTATTATCCACAAAAAAATGAACAAATGTTTTATGCACGTGTATACATTTTTTTCTGTGAATAATGAATTTTCGAAAATCTGACTTGAAAAATTTTATTTTTAAGCTTTCCATATCGATTGATTGAATAAATTTTCCAGGTTTTATAAGAATGACTGATTTTTTTCAGCAAAAAAATGCAATTTCTAATGTTTTAGTTTCGTATTTGAGAGAAAAGAATTTTTTTCCAAGCTTCCAAGTCGAGAAAAAAAATTAGTTTAGCATTTTTATAAATTTCAACGATTTTCTCCCATGGTTCCTCAGCCCACCGAACAGGCAATCTTTATCTTTCGTCGGTCTGAGTGCGTGTGCGAGGCGTGTGACCGGATGTCTTCGTCATGGCTCGCTAATCTATACTCATACACGTTCCTCTTTGTATCGCTTCATAAATATCACTCTCCTGCTTACTCCACCAGTTGTATAAGGGCTGATGCCCCCGTTAATGACATCTGTAACGGTATACATAATTGTTGATCCTATTTATATACTTAAATTATTTTTGTCATTCGAAAAACTCAAGAAAATATTGATAATAATTAAAAAAATATATTTTTCAAGTCGTTAAATCATTTATTACAGTTTTTTAGTATATTTTATAATAATCGTTTGAATAAAAGTAGAAATTAAATGTTAATTAACCTCTGTGTGACATTTTGATAGATAATTTTGGTGTTAAGTGTTATTAGGATTGTGTTTCTGCTTTTGACATTATAATAGCACACTATATTTGCACCAAATAATTTCAACGACAATTGTTTAAGTGCCACATTTCACTTGCAGAAACTTCTTGAGATGATTATCATTCTGCCCAAGAGAATGTTAATTAGCAATGTCAAAGGTGATACTGCTGCTAAGCTGGCGATGTGAAATGGCACTCTGAAACTTATTTGATACTGGCTTAAAGCATAATTAGCTAAGATGCTAAATTACCAAGTTATTTGGAGAATAATATCGCCAATATAATGCCTATAAACATAGGATAATAACGTAGTCTTGGAGAAACTTATATGAGCTCGAGGTAGAGCCTACTACTTGAGTTGAAGTAGTAGGTACATCGTTAGAGGCTTGGACTAAAGGATTTGCAGCAACTTATCTGTGTAAGCTTGATCCACAAATTTTGATGGGGCTTCTCTCGCTTATTAACTCCAAAAGCCTCGTCTACGCGAGAATATACAACGATCTTATCGTTTTCAGGTATAAGGAATATCTCCTTTGCACCTGATATCCAACTATTCTAGCATAGTTTCCTAGAGTATATAGGAGAAACACCGAAATTCCCGACTTTTCAGTCCTTAAAAAATTTTTTTTTCAAAGTTAAAAAATTATCTGCAAAGTCTCAATAGTTTTAGGTGACGAAAAAAAATTATTTGAATTAGAATTAATCATTTTGAAGTTGGAAAACAACTTGGAAAAATAGATGTTGGTACTTTTCAGCTTTTACATTCTGGGGAAGTGTCTAGTATTTAATAAAATAAATTATTTTCTCGATTTTTAGAGTGTCAATAGACTTCTGAGATATCAAGTTGTTGGTGATGTTGTTTTTGGGTGATTTTGGGGATAACAATAATAAGAATTTCAATTTCTAAAAAATAATTTTGAGTTTAATTGATTTTTTTTAGCACGGGAAATAAACAAAATACAAAAAATATAAGAATGGTTGATGGTAATGCAAAAACCCGGCTATTTATTAACTTTTTACTTGAAAATTTTTATGTGGAAGTATAGGTGAAATTTCTCCACATTGATTACCACAAGTTTGATTGATTAACAATTTTGAAAACCAAAGTCTTTGGCCTTGAAGACATCCGCAATGCATCATCAGCAATATTTGTGAAATAATTTTAATAAATATTTTAGTTGAAAAACATTTTTTTCCCTTTAGTTGACAAAACGAATAAAAAATTTTTCCATTTGCTGTTTATTTTTATTTGTTTATTTGTCTATTTTCCATTTAAATGAAATAATTAGTGAGTGAAATAGTGTGACATTAGCATCTCTGCCGATTGATGCAGTTTGATGTGGTTTAACAGGACAGGAACAAGAACGCGGCGAACAATGGCATCGCCATATATCGCAGGGAGCATCTGAAATGGTCAAACAATAGATCCTAATGTTAGACTCGATGGTTCAGCCTTCTCCTTGTCCATCACCTTCGCGAAGCTCTGCAGAATCTCCTCCTATACGCCTCTTTGTCCTGTAGGCATAGGCCGATAGATAGGATCGATTTTCTGCGATCTTGCCCACGATCTCTGCGTTTCATTACCCCACTCTTGTCGGCCCCCTAATAACTTTTTATGCCCCGCGTACACAAGTTAGATTAAAGTTGACGTGAGTTTTAATCTATCGAGTACATGGAAGAGTATGAATTTCTAATGAGCGACAACTCACGATCAAAGAAATGTCGAGTCGCTGCAAAGTTTTACAATTTATCCATCAGAAAATATCAGTATTTTATATTTTAATTGTTAATAATTGATAAACTGTTGTTGACATTCAATTTTTCATCCTGTTTAACATGACAATTACATTTTTAATGAAATTGCTAATTATAATTTGTCATATCAATTTGTTATCAATTTTCTTGTTACAGTCATATTTCAATTTAATATTAATTGGCAATCATTGATCAACAATGATATTTAAATTATTCAATTCTGTTGGTATATTTTAAATGTTATAAATATTATCACGAGAAATACTAATTTTTTTTTTTTTTCAAACAGAAAAGTTTTTCTTTGTAGAAGTTTTATTTATTTATATTTATTGAAATTTTTATTGACTATGCTATTTCGCGTCTGTTGAAATAAATAATTTAGTGCTCTTGTGCTTGCAGGCGACAAATTTATTATTCAATCATACTCCATGAGGAGATTAAACATAGTTTGCTATTCTGCCTGTTAATAAACAAAAAGTTTCGCGACACTTTTAAGGATATTTTTAGTAATAGAAATTTGTTAATGATTATTAAGGTTTATTCAATTAATATGTGATTTTCAGGTTCTATAAAGTATATATGAATAGTATATATTTTTTAAAAATAGAATTCTGATGAACTCGGTTTTTTGCTTTTTTATTTGATGACATAAAAGTAAAACACTAGTAGACACGTTATACTTATAGAGCTTTTTGGCGTGCGTGACAAAATGCTTTATGTTCCTATGAGCGAATCACGAGCTTTTACGTGGTTTCTTGATTATACGACTGTATCATGTGTTTACGACTGTCAGTGACCATTTTATTCGAGCAGAAGCGCTTAAATAATGGAGATAAACTGAAATACATTGAAATTCGCAGGGGGTTTTCGTTATAAACTTTGAAGGAAAAAACTTTCCTTTCTGAATTTTTTATTATCGTTTTTGTGAAATTTTTTAATATTTAGTTTGAAATTGCAATTAATAACGACGAATGTTCACATTTGCAACAGCAGACGGGATTGACTACAAAGCAGGCAAGTTGCTGTGTGCAACTGAGCTTTGAACGCATATTCCTTGCGCAGACATCAAAGCACAGGAACATTGTTCAACGAATCAAAGCTTCTAGTGCAAAGTGCATTTAATTGTTTAAGCATGCAATCTAAAGACTTGGAACTTACCTCTTCTTCTAGGAAATAAAATTTTATGATTGTCGTCATAAATGGTATAGCGATGAAAGCAACTGTGTGAGGTGATTTTTAATAAAAGAAAAAAATCAAAATCACAGAGGAATGGGAATAATTTTGAAAAAAATCCTCAGGCTGAAAATCATTGAAAAAGATTCATTGAAAGATATCCAACAATTTTTTCCGGACATGTCAGAGGGACCTAAATAATTTTAAAAAACCCCTTGATTATAAAATTAATTGAAAAAAATCCTTCCGAGTTGTCCAACAATTTTTTCCGGATATGATGACGTCGATTTTCGGCCATATTCTTTGTAGATAATTTTAAGAAAGACTCCCTTCGCAAGAGGGGTGGTAAAAAAATACATATTTAAGCCATACTTTTTATACATTAAGTTTTGTTTAACGCCTGAGATGTTTACACGCGTAAATAAGCGATATATTCACAGTTAATAAATGCTTTTTAAATAGAAATATAAACATTGATTAATCCAAAATTTCTGAATTAGTTGATACAAGCAAATCGTTAATTTATTTTTTAACAGCGATTTATTTATATCCATTGGTCCAAGGGTACCATTATATAGTATTTCAACATTTATTAAGGAAATAGATCTCTTGGGATGTAATACACTTTTTCAAGTGTAACTCACGCGTGAAATACTTAGTCGAGGGTCGAAGGCCGCGCTGGGATAGCATTTGGATTTTTTTTTCTGACCACAAACTCCCGGGTATTCACAGACTTTGCGTTTTTTGTGCAGGCACCTACGTATGAAAGCTGTTTGCCGTTTAAACAGGCTGCTGCCATCTCATATAGACTTTGGGGAGTGTCCGGACGTGGGGAGGGTCTCGAGGGACACACTTTGACTTAAAGAAGGCATCAATATTCCAGAGTTCCTCAACCGGCAAAGCTGTGTGAATAGGAACAGCTCGGCTACCAGGAATTAAGCTTTAAAAACAATATATATTTTATAGCAATAGTCTAACGAGTCAATGTCTGGATTTTCGATGCCATAGTCATGCGCTTTCATGACTATGGTCAACAATATATTCATTAGGCAAGCGGGGATATCTTGATTAAGGTGAAACTCGAGCAGTATATTTTCTTAGCATTAAATGCAAATTCTAAACTAGAACCACTCAGAAATTCAGTCGGACGACGGTCAACAATGAAGCAGGATTGCTTGCAGACTTCAAGGAGATTCCCCCGAGCAGCCATTAGGACAGCTGCGTTTAACCGGTTGGCACTATAGCATCATCGCATCAAACATCTCGCCCAGCATTTGTAGGATTCTGAGGTTACGTGCAAAAAGGAAAATAGGTCTGTGAAATGGCTTTGCGAAATATATTGTCGGTGCAAAATGATGTTCGCAGGGTTTTGCGGATTTCTTAGCATAGGAATACTCTCGATAATTCTCTTTTTTTTTTTTTTTAACGACGCGCTCTCCCTTTCTGCCATCTTACGACAAATCACCTACATCAATTCGCAATATTTCCATTATCTCGTCTCAAACGACTGCTCATTATCTAGCATTGTTTAAAAAATATTTTAAAATATCAAAAAATAAATTTAAAAATAAAGTAAAACTTTTTTTCTGATATTTTAAGAAATAATTGAAAAAATTGAAAATTTTTAATAAAATTCTGGTGAAATTAAAAATTTGGAAATTTATAAATTCTTAGAATATGATAAACGATGTTTTTTTTTTTGGTTACGAGACCTGAAAATTAAAAATAGTTGATTTTTTTCGGTCACCCTAGTGTATTTGCTAGATTATTTAAAAAATGTCAAAGAAAAATATTCAAATAAAAAGTAATATTAAAAAAATATTGAAAGAAAGAGGGTGCAGGATATATTAATATTTGATGTTCATCGAGTTGGAAAGAAATTTGCTTAATACACACGTGAATATATTCTTATATGAAGGGCAGAGTTGTAGTTTGTTCAAGCGAATATTATTTGCCATGATGGGGAAGCAGCGATTTGCGGGAAATTTCATAACGTCGTTTCAGGGCTTTTTCATTGTTCTCGCCAGAGCTGAATGAAACAACAAAAAGCTTATCATGTGGTGGTCAGGGAAGAAAGAAGGTCCACGTGCATCAGAAGGGGGACAATGGCTGTATCATGTATAGCTTCTTTTCGCTTGACTCCACACACGAGTTACGCACAAATTTTCCTTTATACATAATCCACCCTAGCAAACATATTCGTGTGAGGAAATCCCTGAACACGATTTTTCCACCTACCAGGTGTGAATATATATTTTCGCACACGTGTGCGAGCGTTGCATTGGTCTCATTTAAAGTACAATAGCCAACCATTGTCCGGCTGTAACACAATGGGTCTGATAGACAATTTCCATCGTGAATGATTGAGGAAAAACGCAGTATGTACAAAAATTTACCAAGCCAAATTTGGCCGTAAATTTCTCCGTGAAAAAGGGCCAATGTATTGAAGCATTGCATACACGAGTTGATTAAATATTTTACAAACGTTGAGTAAGGCAACTTGAGTGTTTTTTATTCGTTTATTAATTTTTTTTTGCTCATTGGAATCTAAAATTATTTAGTTGGAATAAAAATTCTATAGGATGCAAAAAAAAATGAAAAGGTTTTCGGAAGAATAAATTACGTCTACATGCGGCAATAAATTTCAAATTCGTACTAGTTGATTTGCAAGAGCACAATTCCGGCGTGAGGGTGTGCGAATGCGGAATCTCGTGGCGGTGAATTCCGCCCTCTACATACCTCTCCACCTTCTAGATGACGACAAAACAACCCTTTACATGAGCCCTCGCGGTCGCGGTAAGCGCAAGACCAAGGCGTCTCGCATCGCACGTGATTTCAAAGAGACATTTCGAACGTGTCTCGAGGAGCAGGGGTAACAAGGGCTTAATATACTCACGTATACATATCCATCAGCACATGCCGCGAGGGGAATCGTCTTACGGCACGTTGTATAACTTGATGCAAACGATGATAGGCCCTTGCTTGATGTGAGCGTCAAATATAAAACGGGTCACGCAACATTTCAGATTGCTTGAGGTTATAAAATTTATTGCCAGTGCATATGCATTTATCGCTATCGAAAAAGAAATAAAGAAACCTCGTTGGTGAAAATTAAATCAACGGAATAGAGGAGGAAAAAAAATAACGACGAATACACGTGAATAAGTAAATAAACTTGGTCGTTTAATTCTCTTAGATGCTACACTGGATTTATAGTATTTTTTTATTGTTTACGTAAATTAATTTAAAGTAGGAATTATTCAATTAACTTTTTTTATTTCATTTTATACTGTTTTTTAGCAGTTTTCAATTTGAATATCTTTTAAATTATAGAATATGGAAATTTTTTGTGAAATATCTTTTTTGCAGAGAATTTTATTATGTATAAACCTCAAATTTGTTAGAAATAATTGGGAAATATAGTGTTAAACGTCTTTCTCCACGATGATATTTTTTTTGTAGTTAGTTTAGAGTCCCAAAAACACTTGAAAAAATCAGCAATCCTTTATCATTGTTTTAGGACTATTGGCCACCCTCTAGCGACGGAATTTATTGGAAATAATTATCTAATATATTGTTATGTGTTTTGGTTAGCGATGGATTTTTTTTTATAGTTGCATGAATATCTAAAGAGCTTTCAAAAAAAATTTGCAATCCCCCTGCGTCGTTTTAGAGACCGTTGCACACCCCGAACCTCAATTTTATGAGAAATAGTAATGTTAAGTAGTGTTAAATGGTTAGCTTAGCTACGGTATTATTCCCAAAGTTAGTTTAGAGTCCCAAAGACACCTAAAAAAATCTACAACCCCCTAGAGCCGTTTTAAAGGCTATCGTACACCCTTAAACCTCAAATTTATGGGAAATAATTATGAAATATAGTGTTTAATGTTTTGCTGCATGATGGAATTTTTTTTTACAGTTAGTTTAGAGTTTAAAAAACACCAAAAAAAAATTTGCAACTTCCTGTCGTCATTTTAAAGGCCATCGCACAAACCCCAAACCTCAAATTTATAAGAAATACGAAAAAAAAAGTTTTTATAACAAAATTTATTCAATTCACATCTTTATCAAGATATTAACAAATTAAAAAGTCTCATTTTTTCGGCAATAATTCGCTGTTGCTTTATTTGCGCTGGCACGCAGTATAATTAGAAATAGGTCGTCGTATAGTCAAGATTAATAACTGTGTATGCTTGAATAAATTTAGACATGAAAATTGCCGCCCCACTGACACGTTCAAGCAATTATTGTCATTGTCACCGGCGTGGCGATGTAGACGATCTAATTCACATTTACACAATGACACAGCGGCTCGCACAAATCCCTTAGTAATACCTTAGTAAGAGTAGCAGAGCATGAGAGTACCTCTTGGTCGTCACGATGGAATGCGCGGTACTATTTCACGTCCACGTAACCGACACCCCGTAGGCATATTAATGGGCGTCGCGACGGAGAAACGCTGACACTCTCTTCGTTAAGAAAGCCCGCTGGACTCCATTGTTTCTCGCTGAAATACCGTCGTCGTCGTCGTCGTCCGTGTGGAGGCCAGCCCAGCGGCAAAAGTGGCGTGACTCGGTGATGTCTCCTCGCTAGTAGTTACCCCATATATTGATCGTTAAAATTATCCTTGGGTGTAAAATAATTCGATGTACAATGCGCGTTTCACGGCCCGAGTGTTTGTTTATCCGGCTCCATGTCAATTTGCACTTACCCGCTGATGTGCACAATAAAGTATTGGGCCGCAACGTATAAAAGCCGATCGATACCCCTCGCACGTCGTTTGCGCGCAGTATTAGACCATTGAAATTCTCGTTGCACCGAGAAATTGTGGGCGTTTGCAGGCTGTAAAGTAGTACGCGTTACGCCAATCAGGCTAAAGAAAGTGCATTCGCCTTGCTTCAGATATGAGCTTTGAGATATTCATGTGTATTATCTCGAGTTACTGCTCTAACATTTTTGCCCTGGTGAATCTTAATTATTTTCAATGTCTTATGGCGTTTTTCTACGTGAATTCAATGCTAAATTTCTTGGGTTACATGAAAATATATTTTTATTACATTGAATTTTAAATAAAATTCAGGGAAAGATTTTTCGGGTAAATTTTTTTATTTCATTATTTATCGAGAAGGATTTCATCCTGATGGAATTTACATTTTTATGAGGATATTAGTGTGAAAAATAGACTATCTACTATATTATGTTTAAGAAATTTCATTGTCTGCGATTGAATTCATTGAAAGTGTTTTTATCAATTTTTATTAGAGAAAAAAAAAAAAATTGTTTTTGCGACATTTGATTGTATATAAATTAGGGTGGTGTAAAAAAACTGACTGACTGTTTTAGTTTTTTGGGTCTCGTATTCAAAAAATTATAGTTTATCATGTTTTAAGTATCCTCTAAATAAATTAGCTTGACACAGGCGTTTTTGAGGTCGTTTACGATTTTTGAAATTTGCACAAACAGCTGGAATGTAATTGTGAATGATTTTTTTTTTTTTTTTACACACAATCGTTTGTGACTTTCAGCATTAAAACATTATATTTGTCTTTTTTCTTTATTTTGTTTAGAGGACTCTTAAAATATGATAAACTATGTTTTTTTTTTTAAATTTAATTCCCGAAAAAACAAAACAGTCTTTTTTTCGTTATCCTAATATAAATAGTTGATATGGTTTTAAGTAAAAAAAAAATCGCCCTTGTACCTGATTAGACTGTGCGATATTTTCTGATGTTTAATGGATTCGAGATTCATTAGCGCTCGCCAGAGTCTTGTCTACATGTGTAACGGCCAGATAGGCCGCAGGCTATATCGGCCTCTATACGGATTAGACGTGCTCGACGAAACGCAGCTAATGGGATCGAAGGATCTGGTCATGAAGCAATCTCAATTGAAATGGCTTATTCGCCACCATGAGTGTATCAACTAAGATCTATATAGAGGTCAGTCGTTCAAAGAATCGAGAAATATCCAACTCCAAAGTGTCACTGCAAAAAAAAAACAAAATAAACAACAGTTTTCATATCACGAGCTTGCAAAACGACACGCCGCAAGTGCAGACAGTATTTGCGATGCGCTTGCGCCAAGCAGGAACGCGGCAAAGAGCTTCACTTGGCTCGGTCAGCCGCGTGAGTCAGTTCTCGAAAGCTGCGCTCACTTGACTGCCGACTGTCAAGGTGAGAGCTTTCAGTCAAAAAAATTTTTTTGTCACGCTTGCCGGGGAAATTTTTCTTTCTGCGCCATTATATCTGAAGCCAAGTGCTAGGGGATATAGTAAATACTATTAGGGGACATTTCACCATGTGGAATTAATTGACATGCAGTCGCGTGATGCCTGTTTACTATCGACCGACAATCCGTGACGGTTTCAAGTGCTTCGTCAAGGAGCTTGACTTATGAACAATCTCTTGATACTTGCGAATGTTGATGAAATAGTTGAAGATATAAATTGTGTGTTAGCTACACTAGTGTTGATAAACTGCAGCACATGTGCTGCTTTTGATTTATCGCAGTGAGTTAACCCTTTGTTGATGTATCGTAGCAAAACTGTAGTTCAGTGTGCTATGGTAATAAAAAACATGGATTGCTTGATGGATTGAACTCTGCACTCGCGCGCTCTGTTTCTTTTCTCACACAAAGTGCCGAGTGACATTTTTAGTTGGCTTAATAATGTTTCTTCCTCGTTTTTTGATTTGAATCTTCCGACAAGGACTAATGATTTAAAATACATTCCTTTTTAATCCTCTGAATGTTATTGACGATTTTCGTGGATATCGTAAACATTTCACGTGTAAATTAGTCTCGAGTGGGTGAATGGTGATGAAAACACTAGTGTCTAGCTAAAAAAAAACAAATCTCTAACATTTCAAGATGATGGTCACGATGATGATCACGTGGAGATCTTGGAGCTTGTCATTACTTCTGGCACTTGTTATAGGTAAAAGTATTTTTAGTTGGTTTTTTTCACTTTAGTTTTACGACACTTTTTATTGTGTTTTTCCGACAGTTTTATTCTCCTCGCACAGCCCTATATATTATACCATCAGTGACACAGATATAGGTATATATATCTCAAGTTATATGCCCTCGCGTTTCTCAAAGTACTTTTGATCTTTTTCATTTACTTTCCTACTTTATTTCCACTTTGTGTGTGGAATTGGTTTTTTTTTTTTTCTAATGAAATTTTTACCTACCTAGAGAACTTGATAATACTCTGATGTATAAAAAGTATATAGTAAATATTTACATTCGATTGCTCAGAGTCACGAGAATGTACGAAAAATTTAAGACAGCAGTGAAAGAGACTAATTTTATTGCTTCACTTAAATGTTAAATAATTACAGGATTAATAGTAGATTTTATTATTGTAACAGATAATTATAAAAAAACTATTGTTGGATGCTATAAAGAGAAACTCGAGAGAGAGAGGAAAAAAGCGCAGGAGTAACTATATAGGTTATTCAAAGACAAAAAGGCGGGAAAACGACGAAAATTATGCAAATTTTATCGTTATACCGAAAAAAAAAACGACTAAATCGTTTTTTTTTTTTGGGGGGGGGGGGGATTTCTCTAGATATTTTTATTTTTTATTTT